>AWOL01S0018726.1:65334-167491 GCA_000715115.1 Nicotiana otophora | reverse complement strand
AAAATCACAAAAACTTAGAGATAAAAATCGCCAACCCCCAACCCCCTCTATTTCTCTTCTTATTCATTTCCCCTCTCTTCCCCTTTCATTCCAAATCAATTCCATAATCAAAATTTTGATAAATTACACTCCAAAGCTCCATATTCAACCACCATATCTGACTATTCTTTAATTTTTAACTATCAGTCATACTTCAAAGCTCCATATTAAAGAAAAGTCCACATCCATTATAATAAAAACAAACCCATCGGATCAAGAAAGATGAAATAAACCGGATCTGATTTTTGTAGTATGAATGGGTAAAAAGAAATTGAAAAGCAAACAGTGTTTGCTTCTTTTGATTTGTTAAAATTATTTGCTGATTCGTTGGTGAAAGAATCAGGTCTGATTTCAATCATGGTAAAAGTTATTCACTGCTTCCTGATTTCTCTCTCTAATTTTGGGAGGTGGTGATTTTTATCTCTAAGTTTTTGTGATTTTTTTCTCTATGATTTTTGGTGGTAAAAGTCGAACCTGAAGGTTTTGCAGAGGATTCTTATTTTGTAGGTGAGAAGATGATAAAACAATAAAAGTGAACGGGGAAGAGAAAAAAGACAATTACGGGAGATATTTGACCGCTTGCAAAGATAACAAAATTTTAGGTTGATTCCAAATTCTGGAACATTTTTTCCGGCGAGTTCCAATGGAGTTAAAGGGGTATGTGCAGAAAAAATTAATTTGACAAAAAAAAAAGAAACAAGAAGAAGTAAGTGGGACCTTTAACATACATGTGTAAACAAAATGTGAATGAATGAAAGAGGTGGCTAGACAAAATATTAAATTAAATCCATGTCAGCAGCAATTGAACAACACGTACCATCACAGGTGTTTATTAGTAGCTATTTCTCAAGCAGAGGTGTTCAAATGGAAAATCTAAGAGTTCATATATCGGCTCTGCAAACTGGTACAAGTTTAAGTGGCCACGAGGCCATTTCGCCCCTCAAATTTTGCACACAAGTTTCAAATGACATAACGAACCTATTCCAAATTTTGGAGCAATAATCCGAGCCTCATAACATCGAAGTCAACGCCCGGTCAAACCGATGAACTTTCCAAACTTTTAAATTGCCAACTTTTGCCAATTTGAGCCAAAACATTCTAGAAACATCCAAATACAAATCTGGGCATATGCACAAGTCCAAAATCACCATCCGAAACTTATAGAGCCATCAATACTCTAATTCAAGGTCAAATACATAAAAGTCAAACTTGGCCAATTCTTCTAACTTAAAACTTTCAAATTGAAAATTATTCTTCCAAATCAATTCCAAACCACTCGAAAACCAAAACTAACCATACATTCAAGTCATAATACATCATATGAAGCTACTCAGGACTTCAATAAACGTAACGGAATGCAAATGCTCAAAACAACTGATGAGGTCATTATATTCTCCCCCACTTAAATAAATATTCGTCCTCGAATGTGTCAGGAGTCATTCCAAAGCCATCAAATCACTGCATAACTCACCATACACATACCCCTGTGTGATCACACGTCACCCCAATCCATATAAGTCTGACAACACAACCTAACTGAAGATCCTTACTTCAACCTCAGTCCATAAACCTCAGAACCAAATATCCAACATCCGAGATTTATTATAAAACCCAATTCTCACATGTATACACTATATAAGGTTGAATAGCTTGTATTAATCCATAACCATAATCTAAGATATTTTCACCCGATAAACCACATAACTCAGATACTCCTAACAATAACTTCCGACCATAATCGCTGTGCATTAACAAACTTGGTATTGGCGACATACCTCATCTCAAAATAGAACCTTGTTCTGAACCTTCATACATTACCAAGGATGAAAGAAACATGTAGAAACTCATAGCCACTCATCAGATCAACAAGTCGTGGATCTCTCTCGTCCGTCAAGAACCATAGCCAGATTCTAAGCTAACTTATGATATTATTCTTCCAAACCTACCTTAATAAAATTTGATAGCACCCATTCCAGGTCCAATAATCTCATCTCATTCAGTACAAGCTTCTCGACCGACATGCCATACCAATACCACTTAGATTCATATACTATACAATATGTGCACCAAATAAGTAATAACTCGAATATGACCAATGATGAAAGGATCAAATGAGAGAGCCATCCCACAAGCTCAACCTATGAACCAATCTCATAGAGGAGAAACAAAACCCTCAAAATAAGCACAAATTATCATATCCCAACATCCCTCTGATGTGTCACGTAGCTCGATCTAACATATCGATCCATATGGAATACCTATCAAGCCGTAATGCTCACAATAAACAAACACTTGTGTAACAACAACAAACATGTCAAGAGCATGATCATAACCATGAAGAAACGGATAGCACAATATACCACAGACATGAAGACCACAACCAAAGCGCATCTCACTATTTAACACCCCAAGAGCTACCTCGTTCGAATTTCACCACAAAGCCCAAACACAGCCGCATCATGTGTATAAATAGTCAACAGTCTCACAACCTATTGTAGAAAAACATATGGAACATATCAAAACTCGAATAAGATCAACTCTAACCGATGTCATATCCTTCAACACTAGTTGTGCGGAGTAAACAAACTCGATCCGATATAGAACACACATTCTCATTAGGCCTACCAATGGGCCCCAAAATCAAATTCGATCATCCACAAATAAGTAAATAACCTTCCAAAAAGCCCCTAGTAACTTATCAATAATACATACCATCAATTGTCTAACTCTAGCCATATTTTCACAATTTGCAACCAATAAACAATCTGCCCCTAAGAACTCCTAGTTTTCAAATCCTTAGATTACAAGAATCACCATATCCGATGCCAACTCCACCACTCAAATAACTGACACATCTCTCATACATAATTATCTCACCAGAGACACTCCCATAAGCCTTCAGTGCTCTGAATATCGGTAGTCAACAACCCGACGATTCGCGTATTACTAGTCCGGCTCCCCAAGTCAAAACATAATGTGCCTTTCTGAAATGCACACTCTTATCAGATAATACCAAATAGTGCCAATATTTTTCTAAACTTCTGAAAATGTTCATTCTATCTAGAACTTATGACATTCCAGTAGCGACCCGATCGGTCGTTTTGAGTATTGTATCCCTATTTCCCCATTTATTGCTTATTCTATGTTCATTTATAGTTATGTGACTTACTAGGGTGGTTGGTTTAGTTTCGGAGATATTTCAGAATGAATTAGGATACTTAGTCCCGTGGTTGAAAGTTTAAGTTGAAAGAGTTGACCGGATATTGACTCATATTTAAATAACTCTGGAATAAAGTTTTGATGGTTCTGATAGCTCTGTATGATGATTTTTGACTTAGGAGTGTGTCCAAATCTTGATTTGGAGGTCCGTAGGTCATTGTGGCTTGAATTGGCGAAAATTGAAAAGTTGAGAAGTTTGATCGAGAGTTTACTTTATTGATGCCAGGCTCAAATTTTGGTTGCAAAAGTTGGAATAGGTTCTTTGTGTCATTTATGTCTTATGTACAAAATTTGAGGTCAATGGGAGTTGGTTTGATCGATTTCGGCATCGATTGTAGAAGTTGAAAATCCATTAGTTCAATAGGCTTGAATTTGGGTGTGATTCATGTTTTCGATGTTGTTTTATGTGATTTAAGGCTTCAACTAAGTTTGTATGATGTTTTAGGATGTTTTGGTATGCTTGAATGGGGTCCCAAGGGCCTCACGTGAGATTCAGATTGATTTCGGGTTGAGTTTTGGACTTATGGAAACTCTACCGTGTTCAGTTCTAGTGCTACCGCACCTGCAAGGTCTTGGCCGCAGGTGCCGCGCCGTAGAAATAACCATGGGGTTGCAGATACGATCGCAAATGCGGTCCTGAGTGGAGTTGGGCAATGGTCGCAGGTGCTAGGGTTTTTCCGCATCTGTGAGCCCGCAGATACGATAGAGCTGCCGCAGATGCGAATTTTGGTCAGGAACTAAGGGATTGCAGAAGCGGATGACTTTCGCAGGTGCGCTCCCGCAGGTACAGGGCTTGGACAGTAGAAGCAGACCCGCAGAAGCGGGATTTGGGCCACAGAAGCGGCATGCCAAGAAGTTTAATGAAACTCCACAGAAGCGAGCTTGCTTCGGCAAAAGTGGAGCCGAAGAAGCAAAAATGCTGGGCAAAAAGATATAGTCGAAGGTTTTGAGATTTTTCTCATTTTTGGACTTTGGAAGCTCGGCTTGTGGCGATTTTTGAGAGAGGTTTTACTAGATTTCAAGAGGTAATAAACTTTTGATCACTTTTCTCCAATAATATTGAATACCCATTGATTTTCCCACCCGGATTATATGTTTTTGACGTTAAATTTAGGGGGTTTGTGGTCTATGTATTGGAGAGTAAGATTTGGGATTTGATGTTTGATTTGTGGTCAGAATTGGATGATTTTGGTATGGTTGGACTCGTTATTGAATGCGTGTTCGGATTTTATAAAATTTATTGGGTTCTGAGGCGTGGGCCCGGGGTTGACCTTTTGAGTTGACTTTTTGAATTTGGTTAAAGAACTTAGCTTTATCGTGTGAGGTCGATTCCTATAGATTGTATTGATTATATTAAGTTATTAGTGACTACATTGGAGCCGTTTGGAGGCCAATTTGCGAGGCAAAGGTTTGTTGGAGCATTGAATTGTGCACTTTGAGGTAAGTAACATTTCTGAACTTGGTACTGAGGGTATGAATCCCTTGAATACATGTTATATGGTTGGTGTTGAGGTGATGCACATGCTAGGTGACAGGCGTGTGGGCATGCACCGTGATAATTATGACTTGATTGATTCTGTGGTACTGTGTAGTTATCTAGTCTTAGTTTATCCGTGTAATTCCTACATGTTAGAATAATTGAGGTGTGATTCATGTTAGAAATCATGTTTAGGCTATGTGCTTATTTTGTTGGGACCCACTGAGTGTTGAGTTATTCGCTTGAACTACAGTTGTGTACTCAATCATGTTTACTCATTTTCATATTATATCTTAGTCTATGTTACCATTTATTATTACATTATGTTATCATTATTTGGGCTGAGTGGCATGAGATTTGTAAGCCTGTGAGCCTAGAGAGATTTATGACTGAGTTAGGGACTAAAAGCCAGATTGTGAGTGATATTGTGGATCGGGTTGCATGCCGCAGCATGTCATATTGGCTTTATATATATATTATTATTATTATGGATCGGGTTGCATGCCGCAGTAGGCTTTTTGGCTTATTTATTATTGTGGATCGGGCTACACGTTGTAGCATATGTTATAGGCTTTATATTAGCGCTTGGGCAGGATCCACCCCTCCGGAGTCTGACATACCAGCAGTGAGCGCATGCATAGTGATTTATATACATGTTCTTTGGTGAGGGACATTGATTCCAGACACTCGTACAGTGTTGAATGATTGTGTGTGATGAGTGGGAAATGAGATAAACAAATTGAGTAATCTGAGAGTGTGAGTACTTTGGATTATCATTGTGATATATTACATTTGACATGCATATTTGACATGTAGGCATAGAGATGTAACATTCCTCATGCTAGCTGTACTTGTCATATTTTATTAGTGTTGGGCTTAAATTGTTGAACTTGAAAGCATGCCTAAATTTCCGTACTATTAACGAGTTGAATATGGAAGTTTCTCTGAGTTATTACTGCCATTATCTTGTTATATCTGTGTTGTCATTATTTTGATTCAGATTGTATCTTTTTGAGCTCGTCACTGCTTTCAGCCCAAGGTTAGTTTTGTTACTTATTGAGTACATTGGGTCAATTGTACTTATACTATACTCTACATTTCGTGTGCAGATCCAGGTACATCTGGATACGGTGATTTCTAGAGTGGGGATAATACCTATGCGGAGACTTCGAGGTAGCTTCTTTGACGCCCATAGACCTTGACTCTCCTCCCTTTTATTTTACTTCAGTACTATTCTATTTTTTTCTCAAACAGTTGTACTAGAGTTTCAGACTATGTTGACACTTAGTGGCTCATGAACTCGCTAACACCAGGATTTTGGGATTGTTGTAGTTGTTTTTATCAGTTATTTATGAGACTTTTTACTGTTGAACCTATTAAATCATGTTTTTAGTACAAATGCATAGTTGTTATGTGATTGTCGGCTTGCCTAGTAATATGTTAGTCGCTATCATGACAGGTTGAGGTTTTGGAACGTGACACTTCCATTCAGAACAGAACCGCAACCTTGTACATGCAAACCTTGATCACACACGTCACACCGCATCTATCATGCTATCATATGAAAACATGAGAACCCAATAATCATCTCTGAATCACAAGAAGGATACACACTCCATCAGTCAGAAACCTTTCACTTGAACTGATCCAGGACAAACATCACAACACATAGCATATTCCCCGTACCTGTAAAAGACATATGTCTCAAGCCGTGGTCGACACCATCGAGAACTCTTTGAAACCCAATTGACCATAACCAATCCATCAGAATTGAATCCCTCTAACGCAACCAAGTTACGCAGATCACCCAATTCAAGAGTATTGCCACAAACCAGAGGAACTGATCATTTCTATTGCTATGCTTATCCAAACCACTACCAAGCTGACCTATTTCTTAGAGTTCCTCTCGACTTTCCTTTAAATCAACACTTCTTGATGATAGGCTATAATCTCGTATTTTAGTCGCTTATTGCACTCTAATTTACTATACTTTATTCATTAAGCTTTAATTGATAGTGTTTTACAATTATTGTGTGTTTTATGCCTTGTAGGAGTGATTCTAAGCTATGTAGATGTTATGGAATGAATATGAGTGATTTGGAGCTTTGATGTCTGAGTAAAAGCCCAAGGAATTAAGCCAAGATCATGTTCGGGGGTCGAGGATCAAGTCTGGACGTCAAAACATAACAAAAATCTGTACTTTGAGAAATCCCCAATTCCGCGGCACGTGGGGTGGCGTGTTGGGTGCCGCACGTGTACAATTTCGTGCTGCCTATCAGAAATAACTCTCCGGATTTCTCCACTAATGCCTCGTATGGCATGTCTCCCCATGCGGCGCGCTTGTGTAATTTTTACATAGTAAGTTTTCTATTTCAACTAGAAAATGGTGATTTCATCTGGGCCCGACCCTACTCAGTACAAATACATGGAGAAATGTTTTTTCCCTAGACTTTTGACATATTGGAGACCTAGGGAGGCTAAGGAGGAGTTGGAGAAGCAAAAGCACAAGGAGTTCATCATTCAATCCTCACTCAAGACCTGAGTTTGGATCGTTTTATGTATTCCTTTACTTTAAACATATTTGTAATGAATTACTCCATATCTATGGAGTAGTTCTCTTTAGGGTTTGATGGATATGGTGTATTTATGATTGTTTGTAGACTATAACTCTAGTTTTATGTGTTGAAGCATTTTGGATGATTTAACTGTTGCATCTATATTCACTTGTTCATGTAATCAAGAGAGGCATAACATATGATATCTTTGCATTATATTGTTGGTTGAGTTCAATAATTCTTCTTAGTAGTCGAAAGAGGCTAGTTGAATCATTTATTAAACCTAGTTAGGAGGATAATCGAGAGAGGTTCTCCTAAAAACCAATCCACTATGCATGCTTACATATCTTCACGTGCTTAAATTGGTTCATCTTGTAAGGTTAAAACTTAATCGAGAGAGGATTTTTTGGTGAGCGTTTGAACTAATAATTGAGTGAATTTGAGAGACTCATTTGAACATTAGAAGTGAATTATTTAGAGTTATATCCCAAACAATTATCTTGCATCTATCCTATCAAAACTCTATCTTCTCTCATTGATAACCTTCTTTGCTTATTCCTTATGTCGATAATCATCAGTCAATAGCTTTAGACTCTTATTTAATTATAGTTATTAATCATATAAATCTCAATTGTTGATTCTACTGAATAGCAATCTAGCTAGAAACTACGAAAATACTATTCAACTCCAATCCCCGTGGATATGATATTATACTATACTATCTTTAAGTAGCGAGCATAATTAAAGTGGTGTTTTGCGCTCGTCAAATTTTTGTGTCGTTGCCTGGGATTGGCTATCAATAGTGTTTGAAATAGTTTGTAGTGCTAATTCAGGAAATTTTCTATTATTTTTATTTTATTTTTCTCTTTTTATGTTTGGTGTGCTTTGACTGTGCACAGGTTACAGGTTAGATTGGTGCATGACTCGAACTTCTGCGAAGGAAGTACTACCATACGAGCTAGAAATTGAAAAACAACTGCGACAAATGAAGAAGGAAAGAAATATCACCGAGATAACAGAAAAGGTTGGGTAATCCTCAACCAAAGAACTTATGTTTGGAAATGGTGAATATAATATGGATTTGGTTACGAGAGAAGCATCCCAACGAATAGAACAAGCTGCACGGGATATTGAAGAAGCAACTATTAGAGATGCGTAGAACATCTATGAAGAAAAGAGGGGTCTCAAACTTAACCAACATCAACCCTTGCCTGGGAGACCACTGGAGATTATGCTAGACCGGTCTACAATCAAGGTTTATCAAGTGTTAGACCATCTCCAATTGCAGCAAACAATTTCGAGTTAAAGCAAAGGTTGCTTTAAACCCTTTAGCATTGATGTGTCTTCAGACGGAAGCCAAACGAAGATCCAAACACACATCTAATGGACTTCAAGAAAATTATGAACACCTTTCAATACAATGGTGTATCACAAGATGCAGTGTATCTAAAGGCATTCCCCTTCACACCCAAATATGATGCTAAGCAGTGGTTTCAGAGCTTGCCACGGAATCAGTTAGAACTTGGGAGGAAATTATGAACACCTTTCAATACAATGATGTGTCACAAGATACAGTGTATGTAAGGGCATTCCCCTTCACATCCAAATATGATGCTAAGCAGTGGCTTCAGAGCTTGCCATGGGATCAATTAGAACTTGGGAGGAGATGACCAGAAAATTTCTTGATAAATATTTCTCCTCAGTTAAAATGGGCAAGTTTAGAAGAGAAATCTATAACTTCTGCCAGAAAGAGAATGAATTTGAAGCATGTGAGAGGTTTAAGGAGATTGTTAGAAAGTGTCAACGTAGAAGAATTGAACTCTGGATGAAACTCCAGGACTTTTGGGATGGATTAACACCAACCTCATGTAGAACATTGAGCAAGATAGCTAGAGGCCCATTAATGAATAAGACTCCAGAAGAGATAGTCACAATTCTTGACGAGTTATCTGAAGATGCTAATCAGTGGCCCTCTGAGAGTGCTGAAAGAAAAAGATCAACTGGTGTTCACCAAGTTGATGCTAATACATCGATGCAGGTACAACTTGATTCTATGGCCAAAGAGATAAGGAAGATGACCTTGGCTACAATACAGAGTGAGCCTCATGCAGATTGTGATATATGTGGAAAAAGACACCCTACTCATGAGTGTCAAGTCTCAACTGAGGAAGTGAATATTGTGGGAAACTACAATCTTAATGCAATGAATCATAGGCACCCCAATTTTTCATGGAGTTCACTTGGGGTTACTGCAAATGCATGGAAACAAAATAACTCTAGACCCTAGGGACAAGGAGCTCCAACATTCCAAAATCAGTAAAGACAGCAATTTCAGCCTCAATAGACCATTCAGTCTTGCATAGAAGATCTCATAAAGGCCTTCATTATGAAAACTGATGAGAGGCTTGAAACTCATAGTGCAGCTATACGGGAAGATGGAGCAGCTATCAAAGAAATAGGTACTGGTTTTTGAAACTTGGAAAGACAAGTTGGGCAGCTAGCCACTCTATTATCTGAGAGGATTCCAGGGACTCTCCCCGCTGATACAGAAAAGAATCCTAAAGAAATAGTGCATGTTGTGACCTTGAGAAACGAGCAAGTGTTGAAGGATCCCACCCCAATCCAAAAAGATGTGATAATTACAAAAGAAAGTGGGGAGCAGCTGAAAAGTGATGATTGCCCGATGAAAACTGAGAAGAAAAAGAAGGAAGAAACTTTGAGAAGAGAGGAACTTGAAGAGAGCATATGCCTGCTTTACCTTTCCCTCAAAAACTATGTAGAGAAACGATGGACAAGCAATTTGAGAGATTTTTGGATGTGCTGAAACAGGTTCATGTAAGCTTACCATTTACAAATGTGCTCTCACAAATGCCTACTTATGTCAAATTCTTAAAGGAGATCCTGACAAAGAAGAGTAAAATAGAGGATACCTCTATGGTCAAGCTTACAGAGCATTGCAGTGCTATATTTCAAAACGAACTCCCACAAAAGTGTGGAGATCTAGAGAGTTTTACTATACCTTTCTTTTTAGGCGCTATTAATTTTGATAAACCTTTATGCAATTTTGGTGCCTCAATTAACTTAATGCCTCTGTCTATTTATATGAGACTGGAGAAGGAGATTGGAGAGACAAGGTCAGTGTCAATATCTTTGCAGATGGCAGACCAAATGACTCTGATACCCGAGGAGATAATGGAAGATGTCTTAGTTTGGGTGGATAAGTTCATATTTCCTATGGATTTTATAGTGGTGAATATGGAGGAAACTAAGGAGGTCCCTCTTATCCTAGGAAGAACATTCTTAGCAATGGGTAGAATAATATTAGATATACACAAGAGAAATCTCATGCTAAGAGTGGGTGAGGAAATAGTGATGTTTGATATGAATGTAGAAAAGGGGGTACAAAAGGAAAAATCAGTTGTGAGTGATGAGTGGAAAGTGAAGGGATCAAAGGAGAAGGTTGCATTGAGCGAGAAAGATAAGTGTGGTGTGTACCCCTAAAAGGCTGAGAAGAATCTGTTTGCATGGATGTGCGCGTTAGTTCAAAGGCGGGGAATGAATCCTGACTTCGACTCAGACCCGGACTAGATGTTCAGGGAAGTTTCCTTTACCTTATGCTTTTTAATTGTGTTTCATGGGGACATGCCACAACCTAAAGTGTGGGGTGGGGGATAAGTGTATGTTGTATGTATATGTGTTAGTTTTGTTAGTTGTAGTAGTTGGAAAATTAAAAAAACCATAAAACATGAAAAAAATTTGATTTTTCCCGACGATGGATATCATTCGACTGGTTTCTTGAGGGAATAAAGTCGAAAGAAAAAGACAAAAAAAATTTCTTTTGTTAGTTAGTGTATTAATGCCCCCTTGGTCTTTCTTTGTGCCGCGGTTCTTTTCCAAGGGTTTTGTTTGAACCGGGTGTAGTTAGTTTTTATTTTATAGAGTACTAGAAAGTCTTATGCTATGATTTGAATTGAAGGCAATATTTCTTGACTTTATTATGCCTTGAGAATAGTGAGTGTTTTAGTTATGATGCTTAGGCTCAGTTTTTTACTCTTGTATAAGTACCTTAAACTATAGGATTTTAACTATGCTTAATTGCTTTGACTAGAGTGTCTTGATGAATCCGATCCTGAGTGAGTTATGTGCCATGTGTGTGTGAGGTTTTGTGTATTCTGTGCATTGAATTTGATGTCTAGAACTTTCCCCATGTGTTTGCAAAGAGAAATGGTAGTTTTGTTCAGTCTTGGAAGTGGTTTAGGAATTTCTTTGTTGAGCCGGTTATAAGCTATTACCCACCTAATTGTTATATATCTTAGTTAACCCAGTTGAGCCCGTAAACCTGTTTCGTTGGCAACCACATTACAATCCTTACCCATTTGTTTGAATTGACCATCTATTTGAACCTTTTACCTCTCGTGAGCACTTGAATATTTTATGAACTTTGAAAAAGTTGAAGTGTGGAGTGGTTGGTTTGGTTTTTGAGTGGAACTAATGAAATAAGAAGAAATGTGCATTGTATTGAAAAAGTAAGAGCCACTTGAATTGAAAAAAGAAAAGAAAAAAATAATTGTATGATTGTGAAAAATATTCCTTTATAGTGGTGACTCTTGATGTAATTGTGCTTTAAAAAGTAGGGAGTTAATGTATATTGATGTGAAGGTAGAGTTTTGGTTTGACATAAGTGTGGAGTTTTGAATGGTTAAATGTATGTGTGTTAAATTGCTTAGGGAGGTGAAGTCACTCTTATATCTAAATGTATCCTACCCACCCCGCATCCTACATTACAACCAAGTAAAGTCCTACTTGATCCTTGACTGAATGAGCTCAATTAGTAGAGTAGTACACTACGGACAAGCTTATGGTACGTCTTTTGTGGCACATGAATGTTATTTCTGAGAGTGAGTGAATTCTTTCTATCTTCAGTTCCTAATTGTCCTTAAATTTTATTGTGTGTGGAACTACTCTCTATTGTTCTGTGAGGGCACTTGGTTCACGAAGGAAAGGTAATGTTGTTGACCTCTGTGCTAGAGCAAGTGAGCGGGTTGTGGAAAATGCATGGTGCTTGTGAGTAAAATTTTGAGGCGAGGATGTTACGTTAGAGTGCTTAATTATTTTAAATATTCTTGGTGTGATGAGTTATGAGGGTTGTTGAAAAAGGCCGTGTCTATATGAAATGTAGTTTGATTGCTCGAGCATGAGCAACGATTTAAGTGTGGGGTGTTGATGGTAGGCTATAATCTCGTGTTTTAGTCGATTATTGTACTCCAATTTACTGCACTTTATTCGTTTTGAGCTTTAATTGATAGTGTTTTGCACTTATTGTGTGTTTTATGCCTTGAGGAGTGATTCTGAGCTATGTAGATGTTATGGAATGAATTTGAGTGATTTGGAGCTTTGAAGTCTGAGTAAAAGCGCAAGGGATTAAGCCAAGATTGTGTTCGGGGGTCGAGGACCAAGTCTAGACGTCAAAACGCAAGAAAATCTGTACTTTGAGAAATCCCCAATTCCACGGCACGTGGGATGGTGCGTGGGGCGCCGCACATGTACAATTTCCTGTTGCATGTCAGAAACAATTTCCCCATGTGACGCGCTTGTGCAACTTTTACAGAGTAAGTTTCCTATTTCGACTAGGAAATGGTGATTTTGTCTGGGCCCGACCCTACTCGGTATAAATACATGGAGAAATGTTTTTGTCCTAGACTTTTGACATATTGGAGACCTAGGGAGGCTAAGGAGGAGTTGGAGAAGCAAAAGCACAAGAAGTTCATCATTCAATCCTCACTCAAGACCTGAGTTTGGATCGTTTTATGTTTTCCTTACTATAAACATATTTGTGATGAATTACTCCATATCTATGGAGTAGTTCTCTTTAGGGTTCAATGGATATGGTGTATTGATGATTGTTTGTGGACTATAACTCTAGTTTTATGTGTTGAGGCATTTTGGATGATTTAACTGTTGCATCTATATTCACTTGTTCATGTAATCGAGAGAGGCATAACTTGTGATATCTTTGTATTATATTGTTGGTTGAGTTCATTAATTCTTCTTAGTAATCGAAAGAGGCTAGTTGAATCATTTATTAAACCTAGTTAGGAGGATAATCGAGAGAGGTTCTCCTAAAGACCAATCCACTACGCATTCTTGTTATCTTCATGTGCTTAAATTGGTTCATCTTGTGAGGTTAAAACTTAATCGAGAGAGGAGTTTTTGGTGAACGTTTGAACTAATAATTGAGTGAATTCGAGAGACTCGCTTGAACATTAGAAGTGAATTATCTAGAGTTAGATCCCAAACAATTATCTTGCACCTATCCTATCAAAACCCTATCTTCTCTCATTGATAACCTTCTTTGCTTATTCCTTGTGTCGATAATCATTAGTCAATAGCTTTAGACTCTTATTTAATTGTAGTTTAATCATATAAATCTCAATTGCTGATTCTACTAAATAGAAATCTAGCTAGAAACTATGAAAAAACTATTCAACTCCAATCCACGTACGATGTTATTCTATACTATCTTTGACTAGCAAGCATAATTAAAGTGGTGTTTTGCGCTCGTCAAATACACCGAGTAAAAGAAGATCTCATGGAAACATGCATACTTATTTCCCAAAATAACAAGTATGAATTATACATAATTCACAGTGATAAAAATTATAATAAGTACAACGGTGAATAACCACTAGTAGCCCACCAAAACCCGGTGTCACAACTGCATGATCCATCTAGGGAATATACAAAACTACTACAGCAAATGTCTGAAATGAAATAGACAGAAATAATAAATAAGGTAGAGAGGGACTCCAGGTTCTGTAGATCGGAGCATGGAAGGAAACTCACCGCTAAGTCTCCGTGCATTGCGTCTACGCGCCCGTGTGACCACTGGAAGTACCTATCTTAGTACCTGCACATTCACTGTAGAAGTGTAGCATGAGTACATAAATCAACGCGTACTCAGTAAGTATCTAGTCTAACCTCACAGAAGTAGTGATGAGGGGTCGACTTGACACTTACTAGTGGTCAAATAATAAAATACATAAGGTAGACATGTATGTAATACAACAAGTAACAACGAAACAGATAAACTTTAATAATAAATTTCCAAACATGTATCAATATGAAATCTCTAAATGTCATAACTGGCGTCGAAGGCACGAACCCAAATGATATAATACCAAATCAAATCTCCAGTATTACGCACGCGTCTACCGAGGTGAATGGACCGATCCCGTAGGAATTGTGTTACCATACTGCAGAGGCAAACGACACGATCTCATAAGAATAATTTACAACACTGCCAAGGCGAACGACTCGATACCATTAAAATAGTTTGTAATCCTACCGAGGCGAATGATCCGATCCCATTAGAATAGAGAAACTATCTTACTCGCAAAAATACGTGTGAGTCGAGATGACACTGATCCATTGCTCATCAAATATTTCACAAATTTCCAAAGTAAGAGACTTAGTCAATATTTTATTCTAGCCTCAATATAGTCATAAATTATGGAAATCAAATATGCAAGGTAAATACAAATAGCACATTTAAGGAATGATGTGAATCTAAGTCTACCCGGACATAACATAAATATAGCTATGTACAGACTTTTGTCACCTCATGCGGATGTAGCTCCCACAACAAATAGCACAAAAACTTAATACACCTAAGGGGATAATTCCCTCTTACAAGATTAGGCAAGAGACTTACCTCACTTCCAAGCTCACTACTCGGCTCTAAGGCCTCACAAGTAGACCCCAAATGATGCCGAGCAATCCGAAACTAGTCAAAAGTCGTAAAAACTAATCAATATATACTCAAAAGCTCATAATTTAACTATTAAAGTGATTGCCAACCAAATTCGGAAAGTCCATAAAAGTCACCCCTGGACCCACGTGCCTAGATTCCGAGAATTTTCAAAGATAAACGTTACCCACGACATTAAGAACTCAAATATATAATTTATTTCCAATTCCATTATCAATTTCGTGGTTAATTTCTATTTTTACCAAAACCTAGGTTTCCAACAAAATCTCACAATTTTCACTTATTTCGATGTTAAATCTGTCCATAATCCATGTATTTAACTCAAAAGTGGGTAGAATTCACTTACCTTGTGTTGCTTGATGAAAATCCCCTCAAAATAGCTCCCCAACTTTGGCCAACCCAAGTGGAAATAAGAGAAAAGAGAGCTAAGTCCCGTATTAAAATCAAGTCTTCCCAGGTCCCCCTTCTTCACGATCGCGGAAGGTCACTCGCGATCGCGAAGACTAACTGCCCAGCTGACCAAATCTTCCCTTCGTGTTTGCAATCTCCAAGTTGCATTCGCGATAAACCAGCTCCCCAGCCTTCCGTGTTCGTGACCTATCTGACACGTTCACGAAGGCCATCTGCCTTCCAGCCCAACTCAGCACCAACCTTCCGCGTTCGCAACCCCTCTGACGCATTCGTGTAGAAGAACTAGATCCTCCTTGGAGTTCGCGAAGATTAAATCCCAGTCATCCATCCGGTCTTCCTTGCGATCGCGGGACATCCTTCGCGATCACAAAGCACACTAGCACACCAGCAGTTTCAGCTAAGTGAATTGAGGGCCTCTATCTGAAATGATGGAAATAGGCACTCCATGAAATCGGATGATTTCCTGAATATAAATCTAGGCCAACCTCTATGAAGTGTCAGTAGTCACAACTAAAAAAAGTGTGTAGACTTGGTCAACCTATCGACAATGACCCAAACAACATCGAATTTCCTCATTGTCCACTGTAACCCAAACACGAAATCCATGGTGACGCGCTCTCACTTCCACTTCGGTATAGCCTTTTACTGAAGTAAGCCACTTGGCCTCTAATTCTCATACTTAACCTGTTGGGAATTCAGACATCTAGCTAGTTACTCAACTATGTCCTTCTTCATCCACCACCACCAGTAATGCTGCCTCAGTTCACGATACATCTTCGTGGCACCTGGATGAATAGAACAAAGTGAACTGTGTGCCTCTAGAATCGTCACCCTCAGGTCATCAACATTAGGAATACATAAGCAACCCTGGAGTCACTGAACACCATCATCACCGATAGTAACCTCCTTGGAATCACCCTGCATCACCGTCTCTCTAAGGACCAGCAAGTGCGGATCATCGTACTGACGGGCCTTGATCCGCTCAAATAAAGAAGAGTGAGCCACAACACATGCAGGAACTCGACTGGGCTCTGAAATATCCAACCTCAAAAGTCGATTGGCTAGGATTGGATGTCCAAATTCAATGGCCTCTCCTCCACTGAAATAAATGCCAAACTACCCATACTCTTGGCCTTTCTGGTCAAGGAATCCGCGACTATATTCGCCTTGCTCGGATGATAGCAGATGGTAATATCATAATCCTTCAGTAACTCAAGCCTCATATGCGACCTCAAATTAAGATATTTTTGCTTAAACAAATATTGCAAACTACGGTGATTGGTGGAAACCTCGCAGGACACCCCATAAAGATAATGCCCCTAGATCTTGAGGGCATGAACTATCGCCGCTAACTCCAAATCGTGCACAAGATAATTCTTCTCATGGGGATTCAGCTGACGTGAAGCATAAGCAATAACTCACCCCTCCTGCACCAATACACAACACAAACCAACGCATGAAGAGTCACAATACACAATATACATCTCTGAACCGGAGGACAAAACTAACATTGGTGCTAGTCAAAGTGGTCTTGCTTCTGAAAGCTCGCCTTGCAGTCATCGAACCATCTGAACTGAGCACCCTTCTAGGTCATCCTAGTCAAAGGAGTTGCAATAGATGAGAATCCCTCTACAAATCGATGATAATAACCTGTTAGCCCCAAGAAACTCCTGATCTCGGTCACTGTGGTGGGACGAGACCAACTCTGAATTGCCTCGACCTTCTTGGGATCCACCTTAATACCCTAGCCTGATATAATATGCCTTAAGAAATCCACGAAATCTAACCAGAACTTGCACTTGGAGAACTTAGCATATATTTTTTGTTCCCACAATGTATGAAGCACAAACCTCAAATGTTGCTCATGCTCCTCCATACTACGCGAGTTGATCAATATGTCATCAGTGAAGACAATGACCAATGAGTCAACATATGGATAGAATACCCGATTCATCAAATCCATAAATGCCGCCAAGGCATTGCCTAAGGACATTACTAGAAACTCATAATGCCTATATCTGGTCCGGAAAGCCATTTTCGAAATATTTGAAGCACGTATCTTCAGTTGATAATACCCAGACCTCAATTTGATCTTCGAGAACACTCTAACACCCTATAGCTGATAAAATAAAATCATCAATGTGCGGCAATGGGTACTTATTCTAGATGGTGAATTTGTTCAACTAGCGATAATCAATGCACATCTGCATACTCCTATCCTTCTTCTTCACAAATAACACCACTATGCCCCAAGGAGACACACTTTCCCTGATGAACCCCTTCTCAAGAAACTCCTGAAGCTAATCTTTTAACTCCCTCAACTCCTTTGGAGCCATGCGATAAGGCAAAATAGAGATGGGTTGGGTGCCTGGCACCAAATCAATGCCAACATACACCTAGTGCTTGGTAAAATTCTCAAATGATCTGAAACCCTGAGTATCTTCCTAATTTTGGCTAAACTTTTTCATGTTTCTAATATATTGAAGTCGCTGGGATTTTTGGACCATTGTAGTTATTCTAAGGAAAAAAATCAAGCGACGTATGTTGGCTAAACTCCTCTTGTAAAATCGATTTCCATGATGTCATCGTAAGTTACGATTATGATTGACTCGATTTATTATTTCTCATGTTCCGAGTCCTTCCTAATAGATTTGATTATTATAAAATAAGTGTTGTGTTGAAAGATGTATGTACTCAAACTTTGTTCCAAGTGTTCCTATCATATCATCATTCCCTCCGAGAACGTAATCTAGCATGATCAATGTACCAAAGGTGTTGTGATTTAAAAATCATGTTTCAATTGCAAGTTAGTATGACTAATTATGGAAAATAAATCCAATATGCTTAAGACTCTTGTTTGCCCATATGTCTATTTAAAGTCTTGATTTGAAATTCTCTTATTAATGATAATTCATGGTAACGTTTGAAAGTTATAGGGGTGAGTATGAACTATGAAATACGGTCGATGTGCCGAAAATGTTATTACAATTTTGACCCCTAGTGCCAATGAAATAGAAAGATGTGTGAAAGTTTATGAAATGAGTTGTAAATCCTTTAAATAATAAATGCTTTGAGAGTATCATTTATTCACCGAGCAAGGGCCGCTTTGGGTAGAGTTGTGGTATTTTGATTACACCTCCACATGCATACATTGGTGTGAGGCGGCAGGGCCACTTTGTGTAGAGTTTATGGTATTATAATTGTACCTCCACCTGCAGACATTAGGGTGAGGCGACAGGCTGCTTTGTGTAAAGGCGGTTATAGAGGATCCCCGACTTAAAATTTATAAATGTTAGTGGAAACTCTTAATAAATTTTCTTTGACTTTAACGGCTATCTAAGTCCTTTATTTGTTACCATGATTCATTGTATCCACGTTGTATTTCCAAGTCCTAGAATAAGTGTTTTGGTTTTCATACTAGTACTGTTTCACATGTACTAACATTCCTTTTCTCGGGGGCGCTGCATCTTCAATGGATGCAGGTGGTTCATCAGCGGACGATCTTGATCCTCGATAGTAGTTAGTCCCTATTCAGCATGTTTTGGTGAGCCATACTCTGTTTCGGGCTTTAGGTCATTTGATGTTATATTTTATGCTTTGAGGTATAGCCGAGGCCTTGCCGCCGTCACTTCCATTCTTCACTTTTGTTGTACTTAGAGGCTCTGTAGACAGGTTGTGGGTGGTGTCTGATGTTAGGAATGGAACTAGAAGTGTTGGTATTTGGCAAACCTATTTTTTATCATATCTATAAACTTGTAATATTTTGGAAACCGCAAATGAATATCCTTTGAGTAATGGAAAAATAATGTGGAACACTTGACTCTTCTCATGTCTATCACTTGTACTAATTCTTATATTGTTAATAGGTAAAGTTGGATAGAAGGCATCTAGTAGGCTTGCTTAACCGAGGTATCTCGGTTGAGTACCTATCGCGCTCCCCGAGATTTGGGCGTGATAAACTTGGTATCAGAGCCTAAGGTTTTAACGTATCCTAGGATATTTTGGACCCGTGTCTAGTAGAGTCTTTCTTATCGGTGTATTGTCAACCACATCTATAATTAGGAGGCTACTTGGAGATTTAGGAATTTTACCCTTCTTTGATACTCCAGATCGTGCGATAGAGCTCAATATAGGAAACTAATTTCCTCGTCGTGTCTCATTTTCCGGATGAATAATCCACGAGTTCGAAGCAGCCAGGAGGGAATGACCTCGCCATTGAATTTGGGGGAGATTGCACGAGAGTTCGTTAGGAGAATGTGTCGTTCCATGGAGGGATTGGAAGAACTTGTTTCTAAGGGAAGTGTCCTTATTCCTATCAATATCACTGCACCACCGGATCATATGGTGAGAGCACTTAAGAAACAAAAGAGGGTTGTTGGTACTAATGAACCGGATTGTTTGATTTGCAAGAAGCATCACTTGGGGAGATGTTGGATGACTCTTGAAATATTCTATGTTGTGGAAAGAGGGGTCACAAGAAGAAGAAATGCCCTAGGTTGGGTGCACCTAGCCCGGTTTGCCCGATATGCGGGCGGGAACATATGGCGTCGTGTTGTGGGTATGATCATCAGCGTGTTAGGGGTGGTAGATTTGCAAAATTCCTAAGGCCTATACAGCATGCCGATATAGAGATTGTTAATTCTGTCATTGGGTCTTGGAGGAAGGATAAGGGGGATGCTTATGATGTATGCAAAAATGGTAAATATCAGGTCAGTGGGGCGAGTCAGTTAAGTGGACCTCATCCTCATTACATGAAGTGTAGGAGATGCCATTCGAGGGTATGTCACTATGGTACTAATATATGTTATGGATGTGGAGTCGAGGGGCATCAGTTAAGGCACTGCTCGATCAACCTAAAGTCACCAAGAGAGTCACTCCTTAGTACATCCCCATGTATGAACACTGCATAATTCTACTTGTTTTGTATATGTGCATCTATATTGAAGAGCCTACATAAATATGGTCTTAACAGGAAACTAAATCACAAAACATTGCATGTACCTACTCTTTGAATGAGACGCATTATTCGTGAAGCCTTTTTATCACAATTCTCTTATTTACAATCTCTTGAGGAATTGAGTTCTATAATGATTTCCTTGAATTGGGTTATAATCCTAGGTTAATTCTTCCCACTTGCTTCCCTAAATTCTCAACAAAGGACTGTACCTGATAAATTTCTTATAGAACCTTATGATTGAAATGGATAACACTTGCTCACTTGTACTTGTGCATGCACTATCATAATTTTTATCTACGGGGTGTCGAATCTAATATAAGGAAGCCTAGTGTCGAGATCTTTCTTGAGCCACTCTCTTTCTCCTGGGCACGTGACTCATATGGTTTAAACAGTCACTTTACTCCCTTTGTAAGCATTATCATAATCCTTTTTCACTGTCTACTGACATAAGAGCATATCTCAACACCTATAATAGTTGTACATGTCAATTGAAATGGTCACTTGTCCGCATAAAGTTTCTCGAAAATTTGGATTTTAAACAAGTTCGTCATAGGAAGATCTTATATTTGTCCATCTCAGTATGACTTTCAATCCACCTAGATCATACTTCAGTAATTAACTCACTTTGTTCCTAGTATTTAGTTGCCCATGACGTGGCCTGGTATTGCAGTTTGAGAGTTATTATAGCAGAAACAAGTCCAGCTCATAACACATGTTCATTTTCTCTTTACACCTCTACAATATATATTAATTGTGTTCTTTAGTTAATGATTTCATTATTCTAGTTTTCTGACATTTGTTGAATAACCATGAGAGATCGTGTCCTTCTATATGTTGTTGTAATACTTCCTTTCTCATAAGGACCCTTAATAGGCTCTCCGTCAAGACCAAATGCACCTTTGGGGTTATCATAGCATCATGTTTGCTTCTTATGTTTTTGTCATCCTCTAGTAGCGTATGGGTACTTTTCAACTCATAAAATCCATGGCGAACTCATTATGAACATCTGCAAACCTTCCATGATTATTTTATAGTGTTTCCCTAGGTTTCATTATCCTTACGCACTCAGCTTCTAGAACCCTTTACTATGCCATTGTCATGTGCAGAGAGTTTACTATCCTTAATATTATGCATGCCTTAATCCCAATATTAAGATGTCCTAGATACATGATTTCACTTGTGAAAGGTTGAAATTAGATGTTTCAGATTTCTAGGCCCATATCATGAACATATTTAGTTTGAGGGTCAAGCCAATCGTATCTCTAGTCCTCTAGTATAGGAGCAACTATTGGGAGAGTGGTAAGCTACCAGACTAATAATAATCTCACAAGTGATCAACCTCTTTTTCAACCTCGTGGGCTTGTGGCAGAGATTCCTTGTGTCAGTTACTGTTGAGGGCATAATGCAACTTCATGTATTTTTGAAATCTCTATCATATTCATGGTACAAGAATCTTCTTATTCTGAGCTAAAATGATTGTCCCTGCACTCAAGGTGGCAACTGGTGTCACGTACTTGGCTATTTCTCTTTAAGGCTTACAATTGCCGAACAAGGCATATATGGAGTGAATCAATTGTTACTATCACTTTCATAACTCATCATCTTCCCAGAATAATTGATTCTAGTGTTTTATCCTCCCGATCATGCCTCCCATATATCACATGTCTAAAATGACTCACTTGTTATACATCTTAGGACCATGTACATGGTTCCCACATTATTAATGTGTAGTAGTAACTCTATGTCTCGTTTGTTGAATCAATGATTCCATAATAATGATTAACCATAGAAGCACTATTGGTGGTCACCCTCATGTCTCTTAGAATATAACCTCCTGAAATGCCCTGCTCAGCACCTTGGTGGATTCATGAACAATTCTAGCTCAAACGTGAACCTCGTTGTTCCTATTTGTAGTAGATCTCTAGAGAGTTATAGTTTTGCACATGTCAAAGAAGAATCATCACTCCATGATGGAACATATTGGGTAGGAACTCTATGGTCATATTCATTCAGTCACATCATAGTATAAGGAGGAGAGGGGGTTGAGAGTCGCCAAGGGTCCACTTCGGGTGTTTGTCATAGAGATTTAGAGTTGAAGAAAGTGAACATGTTATTCTCTAGATTTTCTCCATCAAGATATTATATGAATTGTTAATAAAGTTAAATTATGTATGGTACACTTTGGGCCTTACGAAATCTTGAGGGAAATAGGCCGAATTGTGCGTATGATGTCCCCCGTCGTTGTTCTTCATGCACCCGGTGTTTCATGTGTCTATGTCAAAGAAGGTAGTTGGGAATCATTTGACTATCATTCCGGGAAAGCTATTGAAAGTGAAGTTAATGGGTAATTGGCTTATGAGAGGTACCTAATTGTCATCCTTGTTAGATGAGTTCAGAAGTTGAGATTGCCTCCGTCAAAGTGCTATGGACAAGTCTGTGAGTCAAGGAGCTCACCTCGAAGGCCGAGAGTGTTTTGGAAAAAATATATTCTCACTTGTTTGTATAGCCAAATAGTTGTGGTTTGAAAGGTACATTCTATGTGTTATGACTTAAAAATATGTACAGTTCATGTCAGGATACCACTGTGGATGGTGTAATTCCTGTAATATTGCTATTATTGTTATTTATGTATATTGTAATGTTTTGTTGAGTTATGGAGGTGTTGTTAGGGTGGTTTTGGTGTTACTATAGACGGTGAATGGGCCCAATTACAGGGGAGACTCTATCAAAACTTTCTGAAAGATTTTGGAGTTAGTCAAATTTGGGGGCTTGAGATGTTTGCCAAGGAATTTGAGGTTTTGTGGTACCGGGGTAGACTTACGTGTTTGTGAGTACGGACTTTTTTTGGTTGAATAGTGCACTAAGGTGTTGATGAAAAGTTTCGGCTGAAGAAGTTGATTATGCGGTCAGTTTTGCGACCGCAGAACCATTTTGCGGGCCGCATAATCATCGCGGAGTTGAGCTGAGAATTTGTTGAATTATGAAGGTTTTTATGCGGTCCATTATGCGATCGCATAGTTGTATCGCGGTCCGCACATCCATCGAATATTTGGCATGAAGAATTTTGGATAGTGATTATGCGGTCCAATCTGCGGCCGCATAAGTGGTTTGCAGACCACAGACATGTCGCAGACCAATCCAGACCATCCCAATTCATGGCATCATTTTTGCGGTCCATTCTGCGGGCCACATATGTGTTCTGCGATCCATTCTGCGATCGAAGACCTGAGTTCGGAGGGTATATTTTTCTATTTTTATAACCTGATCCCATTTTGATAAATTGCCTTAGGGGCTCATTTTGAAGCGAATGTCTGAAGATTCTTGAGAGAGGTAAGAGTATTTTAGATATAGGAGGAAATCTAGCATTCTTATCACATATTCTTGCACTAATCTTCAAGAATCAAGGAAGCCAATCACTCGATTATCATCTATCCGGGTAAGTCCTACTCCTAAGATTTCATGCAAAAGGTTATGAGTTCAAGTATATTGTGGGGTTGGAAATACACCATGCATGTGACAATAGGTTGTAGTATGTGGGGTTCCTGAACCATTTTGGTTAGTTTCTTGTTGAAATTGATTGAGGGAGGAAGGGATCACCATTGTAGAGCTATGTAGTCTATTTTGCATACTATGAGTTTGACAAAATTCCTAAGAGAGTTACACAATGGGAATCCTTCTAGTTATTAACCGATTTTCACTATCTTCTTATAGATTGTTATTGATAGAAGTGTTGGGGCATTGTAATAATTTAAGAAAAGCTCAAAGAAAGGTATGTTAGCTAAACTACTCTCTTAGAATTGAATTCCGTGATGTTCCCGTAAGTTTCAAGTATGGTTTATGTGTTAAAGCGTTATAACATCAATTCATGTTTCAAATGAAAGTCCATTATGCATAACTTGAAAAGAATACTCAATGCGTCTAAAACTCCTATTGCTCATATATATACTTAAGGCCTTGATTTCGAATGTTCATATTGTTGATAATCTATAAAGATGCATGAAAGTGAAAGAAGTAAGTTGAAGATATAAAGTGTGACCAACGTACCAAGAATGAAAATTATACTTGTGCCCAATGGTGCCAAGGAAATGAAATGATGTGATAAAGGTTATGAAATGAGCTTTGATTCAACTGTTTCAAATTGACTTCGAAAATAGATTTGCCTAAAAGCTTATGTTCTCAAGTCATGCCCAAATATGATTGTTTTAACTAGTGCTATTCTTTTTAAGTATTTCCAATGTGTTTTGAGTTCTTATATATTCATGAGTTAAAATTATGTATTGCCCTTTTGGGAAAACATATTTCAAGAATAAATGATATGTTAAAGATTTTCTATTGTGACTTAATTATGTTATACGCCTTTTTGGGAAGAAAACCTTGTATGAAACTAATGTAATCAAATACTTATTTCTCATATGATGAAACCTTATGAACTTACCCATATTAAGGCCAAAGGTGCCAAACGGTTGATTGGAAGAGAATCTTTATACAAACTATTATTGTTTTGGGAATCTAAATTGTGGTATTGTGATTACACCTCCACCCGCATACATTGGGGTGGGGCGGCAGGGCCGTTTTATATAAAATTGTGGTATTGTAGTTACACCTCCACCCGTATACATTAGGGTGAGGCAACATGGCCGCTTTGTGTAGAATTGTGGTGTTGTGGTTACACCTCCACCCGTATACATTAGGGTGAGGCAACATGGCCGCTTTGTGTAGAATTGTGGTGTTGTGGTTACACCTCCACCCATATACATTGGTGTAATCCGGCAGGGCCGCTTTGTGTAAAATTGTGGTATTGTGGTTAGACCTCCACTCGTATACAATGGGGTGAGGCGGCAGGGCCGTTTTGTGTAGAGTTGTGGTATTGTGATTACACCTCCACCAGCATACATTAGGGTAAGGCGGCAGGGCCACTTTGTATAGAGTTTATGGTATTGTGATTGCACCTTCACCCGCATACATTAGGGTAAGGCGGCAGTGCCTCTTTGTGTAAAGGTGGTTACAGAGGATTCCCGACTTAAAATTTATAAATATTAGTGGAAGCCCTTAATAAATTTGCTTTGACTTTAACGTCTATCTAAGCCCTTTATTTGTTACCATGATTCATCATATCCATGTCGTATTTCCAAGTACTTGAATAGGTGTTTTGGTTTTCATACTAGTAATATTCCACATGTACTAACATCTCTTTTGCCGGGGGGGGGGGGGGGGGGGGCTGTATCTTCAATGGACAGGTGGTTCATCAGAGGGCGGTCTTGATCCTCGATAGCAGTTACTCCCTATTCAACAAGTTTTTGTGAGCCCTACTCTGTTTTGGGCTTTATGTCATTTGACGTTGTATTTTGTGCTTTGAGGTATAGATGGGGCCTTGTTGCTGACACTTCCATTCTTCACTTATGTTGTACTTAGAGGCTCCGTAGACAGGTTGTGGATGGTGTCTGATGTTGAGAATGGAAGTAGAAGTGTTGGTATTTGGAAAACCTATTTTTCATCATATCTATAAACTTGTAATATTTTGTAAATCGTAAATGAATATCCTTTGAGTAATGGAAAAAGAATGTGGAACACTTGACTCTTCTCATGTCTATCACTTGTACTGATTCTTATATTGTTAATAGGCAAGGTTGGGTAGAAGGCATCTAGCAGGCTTTCTTAACCGGGGTATCTCGGTTGAGCGTCGGTCGCGCTTCCCGCATATATATTATGTGGTCCACTCTGCGATCGCAGAGCTGAGTTCCGAGGGCCCATTTTCCTATTTTTATAACCCGACCCTATTTGATTAAAAGTCATTGGGTCTCATTTAGAAGGCAAAAATCTACCCATTTTGAGTGAAGGGAATGATTTAGAGAGAGAGGAGGATGCCCCAAGTACTTTATTCATCAACCCTTGCTCAAGCTTTGGAATTCAACAAGGAAAACTCACAAGGTCTTCGCCCAAGAGGTAAGATTCTACTTCCTAGCCCTCAATTTTGGGATTGGACTGAAAGTAGGTAATGAGAAGTGTGATTCTTGAGTGTTATTTATGCATGCATGTACCATTAAGGTTGGTGGGAAGGTTATTGAGCTCAAATGGGTAAACATTGGGTTTTGGGATGAAGTAATCCACCATAGAAGAACCTTTAAACCTTTATGCACACCTAGTGCTTGATAAAATTCTCAAATGACTGAAAACTCGAGTATCTTCCTAATTTTGGTTCAAATTTATTATGTTTCAAATAGATTGAAGTCGCTAGGATTTTTGGAACATTGTAGTAATTCTAAGGAAAATCTCAAGGAGGTATGTTGCTAAACTCCTCTTGTAGAATCGATTTCCATGATGTCCTCGTAAGTTGCTATTATGATTGGCTCCATTTCTTATTTCTCATGTTCCGAGTCCTTCCTAATAAATTTGATTATTCTAAAATAAGTGTTGTGTTGAAAGATGTATGTACTCAAAATGTGTTCCAAATATTCCTATCATATCATGATTCCCTCCGAGAACATAATCTAGTATGATCAATATACCAAAGGTGTTGTGATTTAAAAATCATGTTTCAATTGCAAATTAGTATGCCTAATTGTGGAAAAGAAACTCAATATGCTTAAGACTCTTGTTTGCTCATATGTGTACTTAAAGGCTTGATTTGAAATTCTCTTATTAGTGATAATTCATGGTAATGCTTGAAAGTTATAGGGGTGAGTATGAACTATGAAATACGGCCGACGTGCCAAAAATGATATTACAATTGTGACCCCTAGTGCCAATGAAATAGAAAGATGTGTGAAAGGTTATGAAATGAGTTGTAAATCCTTTAAATAATAAATGCTTTGGGAGTATTGTTTAGTAACCGAGGAAGGGTAGGTCAAAATAATCTAACCCCAAAACTATACTTGCCGGTGTAGGAGTGATTGAAGGCTAAATCCCCGTGTTGATGTGTTGAGACATTTCCCCTTAAATGGGACGAGATTATTGCTAGCGATATGTGATGTGATGTCAGCCCACACGGCATTGTGGTAAGATGGCTTAGCCGATCAGGCTAAGATCGGACGCCATGTCGCGCACATGGTGGTGTTGTGATTGGATGTATCGGGGTGAGATGGCTTAGCCGATCAGGCTGAAATCGAACTCTGTGCTAAAAGTACGGTAGTGTATAGGTACTAAATATCTCCCAACTTAAAATATTGAAACTTACTTGAAATTTACTTTTATCCTAACTTGACACCTTGATAATGTTTGAGGCTCTCATTGATTTCATATTCCTTCTTATTTTGTTTTGAGGTACACCCTTCATAGTAGTACACCCTCTACTCAACTGACTTGGTGAGCCTCATTTCATTTAGGGGTCTTATATCTCTTGTCCTCTATGTATATTATTTTGAGGTATAGCCGTAACCTTGTTACCGGCACCATCATGCTACTCTTTTGTATCTATGAGAGGCTCCGTCGATATAGTGTGGGTGGTATCGTTATTATGGGAAAGTCAAATTAAAGATGTTGTATTTGTATCACATGCTCCACTTCAAACTATGAAAGTGTATGTATTTTGAAACTTGTTATTTACATAACTAATGGTAATGAACTAGTGTTGTTCACATTACCCCTCATTGTATAAGTAATGAAATATATCTTCTCTTTATTCATGAGTGAGTTTTGGGTAGAAGGCATTGTACATGATTGCTTGGCCGGGTTATCTCGGTTTAGCGCCGGTGGCGCTCCTCAAGGTCGGGGCATGATATTTATAGGGTAGGGTAAGGTATGCATACACACTACCCTCCCAGACCCCACTGATGTGATTACACTGGTTTGTTATTGTTTTTGTTGAGTATACTCTTGAGTTTTAATGATTGATTCTTGAATTTTGATGTTATTACACTTGTGATGAATTCTGGATTGATGACTGAGGGGCTCGGGAGAGTTTCAAATTTGTTTCAGATAGATTTGGATAGTTGATGCATCTGCTGGTGTTCATGGCATGCAGGTCTCACAATTGCGATGACCTGTCTGCAATTATGAGCCTCATGTTTTCGAAGCTAGGCTCGAAAGTGCGGCGACTGGGAAGGGGACTGTTACCTTCACTTTTGCGAAGCTACAATCGCATTTGTGAACAAAGCGGTTCACTATTTGTGCCATTTGTGTGGCATTTGCGACACAGGGGATTTTACAGATAACTTTTCAATTGCGAAGCTAGGATCACATTTGTGGATGGTGGGGACATCGCATTTGGGAAGTATTTGTCTCAATTGTTACATCAGTGGCTCAGAAACTAGTCCGCAATTGCGACCAGTTGTTTGCTTTTGCGATCATTGCAATTGTGACCAGTTTTTTGCTTTTACGAACATCGTAATTGCAAATAAAATTTTTCAATTGTGACATCTACAGGTAGGTAAAATGTTGGGATTTCGGAACATAGCTCATTTGATACCATTTTTGAACCCTAGACTGCATAGAGGCAATTTGTGAAGAGCGATTTCTTCCCAAATTCATAGGTTAGTAACTTTAACTTATTTTCAATTACTTTTTATTAATTTCATCATCAAATCAATGAATTTCAAAGTAGAAATTGGGAGTTTGGGTAGAATTTAGGTATTTTGTAAAATATAGATTTAGCCCTCAAATGGAGTTTGAATTTTGAAACAAATCACATATTTGGGCTTGGGGGTGAATGGGTAATAAGGATTTGGTCTTAATTTTTGATTTTGTCCATATGGGTTGGGGTTGAGTTTTTCCATTATATTAAATATTGAACCTTTTTCATTTGAGGGTACATCTAAAGCTTATTTTGACTTGTTTGAATAATATTTGACTTGATTTGATTGGTTTGGAAGGTTGTTCTAAAGTAAAATCCATGTATGATTGTTGATTGTGATCCAAAAATAGGTATGCCTCTTGATTAACCCTTATTTGAGGGAAATAAGGTAGAATCGAGTCTATTTGCTACGTGAACTATGTGTTGGGATGACGTATATGCAAGGTGACGAGTGTATATGCGTTGGCCATGGGATAAGCATTCGGGTAGAATTAGCCTTACTTGTACCATGTTATTTTTTGTATTATGGCTTCCATGCTTTAGATAGATTATTTAATTCTTTAATTACGTGTATTCATATTATTTCTTACGTTGAGATTATTGTGATATTGGGTGTTGCGATCGTGAAAATTATTGATTGGTTGTTGGCACTAATTATTGAAAGATCCTCATATCGTGAGTTGTGTTCAAATACTATTGTTGATGTTAAATTTGCTTCCCGCCTTGCTTGGTATCATGTTGTTTGTGATTGCTTGGTGGGGAAGAGTGAAATGCACGAAGGGTATTGTCGTGCCTTATTTACATAATCATATCATTGCTTGAATTAACGTGAGGATAAAAGCACGAAGGATGATCCATGCACATGATTTATATCATTATGTGAGGATGAGAGTAAAAGCATAAAGGTTGATGCTGTGCAATTGCTTTTATATTATAATGTGAGGATGAGAGTAAAAGCTCAAAGGGTGATGCCATTCAATTCAGTGGCTCTATGACTTCGTTACTTACGTTGAAAGAGGCTTACTCAGTGACACCTTACGTTATGTTTCCGATTTATGCCCCTACACTTGTGTACCTGTTATCCCTTTCACATGTGTACCTCGTCGGGATTAGACTTGACACTTACTGAGCACATTGGGTTAGTTGTACTCATACTACACTTCTACACTTCTTGTGCAGATCCAGATATTGGTACTAGCGGAGTCGCAGGAGGTGCTTAGAAGATACTAGCCGAATGATTCAAAGTAGAGCTGCATTACGCTCGTAAGACTTAGAGTCACCTTCATATTGCTATCATCCATTTCCTAGACAGTGTTATACTTCTTTCTAAACATTTTATTTAGCATACTCTAGAATCTCATGTACTTGTGACTCCATATGTTGGGAGGGTGAACGTTATTATGGATTTTAGACTTATCTTGTTCACTATCAAGTTGTTTTTACTTATGCTTGTTATCTTTCTGATTAGTCATTTGTTGCTATCATTTCGTATTTATCTGTTGTGTATTGGCTTGCCTAGCAAGCGTTGTTAGGAGCCATCACTACCCCGATTGATTGGGATTTTGGGTCGTGACAAGTTGGTACCAGAGCACTAGGTTGCATAGGTCTCACGAGTCATGAGCAAGCTTAGTAGAGTCTTGAGGATCAGTATGGAGACGCCTGTACTTATCTTTTAGAGGTTATAAGGCTTTAGGAAACTTCAATTTCTTTTTTTCTCTATCGGGTGACTTGGTTCTATCACTATGTTTGAATTATTCTTATCTTATTCTCTCAGAGATGGTGAGGACGTGTACGTTATCCGCATTTGATCAGGAGCCGGAGCCAGAGCCCTAGATTGCAACCTCTACTAGGGGTAAGGGCTGGGGGCCGAAGAAGAGCTCAGCCTAGAGCACGTGCAGCGGCACCCGTTGTCGAGCCTCAGATATAGCAGGATGATGAGACCCCAGTTCTAACCAATCCATTAGGACCAACTTAGATCCCAGAGTGGTATTGCTACACCAGTGCTTCAGGACGTTTTAGTCCGCATGGTTGGCTTGACGGAGAGTATGGCTCAGGCCGGTGTGTTGTTTTTGGCACCTGCCATTTCTCAGGACAAGGGAGGAGCCTAGATACCCGCTACTCATACTCTAGAGTAGATGGCTCATGGTTATTAGAACCCAATAGTTCTACTAGCTAGAGCGATTTATCTTGTTAGCTACATAGCCCGGGGAGAGACTCTCTATGTAAGCTAATTATTTGAAAAGGTTGGACAGGTTCATCAAGTTGTACAATTTAGTGGTACACCTTCTAAAGACCCCCATGACTTGTTGGACAGTAGCCATGAGATTTTGTGCAACATGAGTGTAGTGGAGTCCAACGGAGTTGATTTTACATTATTTCATATGCATGGGTCTACCAAGAGGTCGTGGTAGGTATTTATGCAGGGGAGGCTAGCGGGTTCACTTCCTCTCATATGGGCTTAGTTATAGCAATAGTTCTTAGAGAAGTTCATTCCCTTCACTTAGATAGGGGAGTTCTGCAGCCAATTCGAGCGCCTTCAGCAGGGTAGCATGACTGTTACTCAATATGAGATTAGATTTGTGGATCTGTCATGCCATGCAGCTACCTTGATCCCTACTAAGAGGGAGAATGTGCGTAGGTTCATCGATGGTATTACATTTGGCATCGGACTTCAGATGGCTAGAGAGGCTGAAGATGAGATCTCCTTTGCTCGTGTAGTGGAGATCGCCAGGAGGATCAAGCGCATCAGAGGTCAGGCTAGGGAAGTGACCTCTGATAAGAGTTCCCCTCATTTTGAAGGATTCAGTGGTGCCTCGTCTGGAGGCACGATTTATTTTGGTAGAAGCCATCCTATAATGTCGGTTTTATCAGTTGTACAGGTCACCCATAGTACTTTAGGTAGCCAGAGTGCTTATGGATCTTATCCCGAGCAGCTAGCATACAATGCACCTCCAGCTCCAATTAGTGCACCTATGATGCAGAACTATTGGGGTGTTTATTCAGGTCGACAAGGATAGTTCTAGGGTCATTAATCATGTCAGCCAAGGGCTTGTTATACGTGTAGGAATCTATGGCACGTCGCGAAGTTTTTCCCCAGGTCACATAATAGTATGCCACATCAGGTTACTTATGCCATGTACCCATATCATGCTATCTTGAATGGTCATGACAAGACTATGACTTTAGCCATGTCAGGGTTTCCTAGATTAGAGTGGAGAGGGACTCGTGGTCACTCCACTAGGAGGGTGGTTTTAAATTTGAAGGCTCGGCATATGGTCGAGAAGGGTGTCTGGCGTATTTTGCTTATATCCGTGATTCTAGTGCGGAGGTTACTTTTATGGATTCAATACTGGTTGTGATTGAGTTTCCAGAGGTGTTTCCTATAGATTTGTCGGGCATGCTGCCCGATAGGGATATCGACTCTTTTAATTGATTTAGTTTCGAGCACTCAGCCTATTTCTATTTTACCATGCCGTATGGTTGCAGCTGAGTTGAAGGAATTGAAGGATCAGTTGCAAGATTTTCATGACAAAGGATTCATTAGACATAATGTCTCACCTTGGGATGCACCTGTGTTATTTGTTAAGAAAAAGCACGAATCGACAAGGATTTGTATAGATTATCGGCAGTTGAACAAGGTCACTATCAAGAACAAGTATTCATTGCCTAGGATTCATGATTTATTTGACCAGATTAAAGGTGCCAAGGTGTTTTCCAAGATTGATTTGAGATTTAGCTATCATCAAGTGATGATTAGGGCATCAGATGTCCCTAAGACAGCTTTTAGGACACGTTATGCTCATTACGAGTTCTTAATGATGTCATTATGCTTGACTAATGCTCCAGCATCCTTCATGAATTTGATGAACCGAGTGTTCAAGCCTTATTTGGATTCCTTCGTGATTTTCTTCATTGATAATATTCTGGTTTTCTCCCATAGTAGAGAGGAGAATGAGCAACACCTCTGAATTGTACTTCAAACTTTGAGGGATCGTCAGTTGTATGCCAAGTTTTCAAAGTGTGAGTTCTGGTTAGACTCATTTGGCTTTTTGGGTCATGTTGTGTCTTTCGAGGGTATCAAGGTGGATCCTTAGAAGATTGAGGCAGTTCAGAACTGGCCTAGACCTACTTCAGATACAGAGATTTAAAGCTTCTTGGGTTTGGCAGGTTACTATTGTTGGTTCATGATTGTATTTCTTGAAATATCTTATTGTTGAATTTGGTGTTGAAGTTATAAAGGTCGTGATTCACATTGCGGTAAAGTTGTAAATTTGTTGAAATACCATTCTTGTTGAGTTACTCACTTTCGGTTTCTATTGTTGAGACTCTTGTGCATATTGTGGTTGAGCCACGGGCTATTTATTGTGGAAACACAATTATTGTTAACTTCTTTGGAAAGTTGTGGTATTAGGCACTTGAGGTGCGATTTGTGATATGTTGTGATATTGATATGCATGCAGTGGTAAAAGGATTTAGGGTTGAAACTCATGTAGTGAGATAAGGTGGGCTTGATACGCGTGTTGCTAGTAGGAGAACTACTTGAAGTCACGCGGTGTGATAAGGTGGGCTAAAATGCGGGTAGCTATTTTGGAAAACTGATTTTCAAAACTAAATGCAAGGCTCCCGCGGTGATATAAAGAAAGATTGTGATTTTATTCGTGAAATGAGACTACGAGACGGTATCTCGGTAGTGATTCTTGTTGATACATTTCATTTACATCACTTGTGTTTTGCTTGCATTACTTTCTTGGTATTCTTATTATGTGTTTTCTTCCGTGATGTCTTAATTGCCTTAGCTCAATGGAGTTATTCTTGTTATATTTCTTCATTGTATCATTTCCATTGTTTTTCATTATCATATTGTCATATACATGTTAAGTTTTCTATTTATTCTAGTAGGTGTTATGACCTGGCCTCGTCACTACTCTACCGAGGTTAGGCTTGATACTTACTAGGTTCCATTGTGGTGTACTCATGCTATGCTACTTCACATCTTTTTGTGTTGATCCAGGTACCCCTTATCAGCCTAGGCACCAATGAGTCGAGCTTGGATCAGAGACTTTAAGGTATATCTGACGGTGTCTGCAGGCCTCGAAGTCACCTTCTATCTAGTTCTATTTTATTTTCCTTTTTTATAGATATTGTTGTATATGGATGTTCAATATACTCTTGTAGAGCTTGTGACTTGGTATCGCTGGATTTTGGAAGTTTTGTTCTATTGAGTTGTGGAGTCCTTTTTATGATAGTTGTTGGTTAATTTGAGAGTTTTATCATTATCTCGGTTATATTCTGCATGTATGTTAGGCTTACCTGGTCTTAGAGACTAGGTGCTATCACGACATTCCTATAGAGAGAAATTGGGGTCGTGACATCTAGGCAACACCAACATGGCTAAAGTCACAGTCGTGGCATGACAATCCACCCAATCCATACCAAGAATGACCTTAAAATCCACCATATTCAGCAATAGAAAATCAACTATAGTATCAAAACCTTTAATAGTGACAAAACAATACCGGTACACCCGGTCAACTCTATGTAATCTCCAACTAATGTAGACACAGAAATAGGAACATCAAGAGAATCACGAGGCATACTCAAACGAGAAGCAAAATATGAAGACACATAAGAATATGTAGAACCCGGATCAGACAAAACGGAAGCATCTCTATTGTCACGCCCCAAACCTGCGGAGGCGTGGCTGGCACCCGGTGCCAGACTGGCCCGAGCGAACCACTCTGTAACTCATTTTTTTTCTTTTGCAACTATCATGGGCTAATATGACCACAACTCATAATGTATAACTATAAGTGGGAAAATATTGTATCAATGAATCATCGATCTTAAAATATGAATACATACAAGCCGCCAAGGCCTCTCACATACTGTACATAATGAACCTATGTCTACAACGCCTCTAAGATTATTCGACATCAAATGGGATAGGGTACCGGCCTACCCATAAGTCTATAGAAAAACTCTGACACGTGACTTATAGACTCGGCTTCACTCCAAATGAGGTGGAGTCTTACCGATCCTTTGCTGAATGCTAACCTCGTATACTATGAGGGCTTGTCAAATGGATTATCTAATCTACAGGCATGAATGCAGCGTCCCCAACAAATGGACGTCAGTACAAATAATGTACTGAGTATGTAAGGTAGAACTGAAATATATCCATAAGTCAATATTAATTAAAGAGATGTAAGAATCAACTTGAGTCTCTGTATATGCGTGCTTATTATACTTATATATATAATGATTCTCTTTGAGACTATTATACATATCGTATGATACATGACTGCCCAACTGATCAGTGGTAGCTGCTCGACCGGTCGTAATACAATGGTAAATGCATGACTACCCGACCGGTCGTAGCTCGGTGGTAAATGTATAATTGCCCAACCGGCCATAGCTCGGTGGTAAATACATGACTACCCGACCGGCCATAGCTCGGTGGTAAATACGTAACCGCCTAACCGACCGTAGCTTGGTAGTAAATGCATGACTGCCCAACCGGCCATAGCTCGATAGTAAATGTGTAACTGCCCAACCGTCCATAGCTCGGTGGTAAATGAATGACTGCCCGACTGGCCGCAGCTCGGTGGTAAATGTGTAACTGCCCAATCGGCCGTAACTCGGTGGTAAATGCATGACTGCCTGACCAGCCATAGTTCGGTGGTAAATGCATAAAGATGCATGCATCACTATATTATAAACATTAACATCTTTATCATATACCTCAATAGAGTCTTAGGAACGTACTTAGACATACTTGAATATAACTTTACAGGAATGAATAACATAGATATCCTTAACTACTAAGAGTAGAACCACTTATGGAATATCATTACATTTACGTATCGTTACTTGGATCATGTCAAAAGAAAAGGAGGGATAGCCTTAACATACCTGAGCCGATGATCTTCACAATCCCTCTAACACGCGTCTTTTGCGAAAAACACGTAACGGCGGATCGAAGTAAGGAAAAATCCATATGATATTCTTGAGAATGATTGTACAGTGCTCTCTTAGAATTTCATCACACGTTGCTGGACATATGGAGTATCATGTATGTATGTTTTTGCTATGTTTCTAAAGTAAGAGACTCCCCAACAATAGAAGGAAAGATTTCCACCTCCTTTCTATATCTCAAATTTACAAAAGAATTATAACATGAAGGCTTAAGGCTTCCATTTCATGTGTAAGCAAGGCACACCAAGTGTTATGACTCATGTGCACATTGGTGCCACCTTTTGCCAACTCAATGCCATGTGGCAGCCCACAATTTCCCCTAAAACACCACCTAATCCCATAAGCCAAAGAATCACCATTTGGATGTTTGAGTTATTTTCCCTTGTTGCCACGTGGGGGTTGATGTTCCCACCTAACTTATTCACCAATTTTCTAAATATGCCATCTTGCTCTATGACTTAAGAGTCATTTATTGGGCTTTCCTTGGCTGCCACGTTGGGAGGCTTATCAAGTCAAGCCTATCTAAATATTTTAATTACTTATCCACCCCAAAAGTTCTGATGACTAAGCCACCAAAACTCCCTAATCTTGCCACCTAGCTCCAAGACTTGCCTAGTCAATATTGAATTCCCTACTTGCTACCACCTTAATCCTTATAATATTGATTAGTCATGAGCCCCCTTATCCTTATGATTCCATGTGGATTTATATAAATGATACTTATTCACTTATAACTAATTCCATACTCCATGACTTTGTACCAACATTTAACCAATTATTCACACAATAATTTCTAGGTCTCGATTCACTTAAATACTAATATATTTCATATACCTTACTATCATGATCGTGTAGTACCTTGTATGGCACTAGTCTATAAATACGGAGTATTATAGCGTGGACCGTATTTTATCCCAAAATATCAAACATCAACAAAACTCGCTTTATTCGATTTGTTTACCCTATCTCAAAAATAGTCTTGTCATTGAACTTATGTCAATTATCTTAGGACAAATCCAATGTAGAAAAGTACGGGATGTAACATCTATGGCAGACTAAGATGATACATGTAATAACTGCATCGGATGACTCCGCCTCAGGTCTAGCCAGAAATGAATAACAATGGGGCTGAGCCCCACCAACATGTCCTCCACCTATAGGATGACCTATCACCGTCTGGCCTCCACCTCTATCTAACTAGCCTCCACCTCAGGCTACCTTATCCCCACCTCTAATTGGATGTGCAGGTGGTGGAGCCATCGGTGCTAGAATCATAGCACGAGTACCATGTTATGGCATACTACTCTGTGACCTAGGAAAAAACTTCACGATATACCTCAGATCCCCACATGCATAACAAGCCCTCGGCTGACGTGACTGCTAAACCTGGAGTTGTCCTTGTCAACCCGAATAAATACGCTAGTAACTCTGTATCGGAGGTGTACTAATCGAAGTTGGAGGTGCACTGTATGCTAGTTGCTCAGAACGAGGTCCATAAGCACTGTGGTTGCCTAACATACCATGGGTGACCTGTAGAGCTGAGTGAAACAGCCTGATAGGATAGCTGTTACTAAAGAAATTCCTACCTCCAGACAAGGCACCATTGAATCCTACAAAATGATGGGGCCTCTTATCGGAGGTTGTATCCCTAGCCTGGCCTATTATGCACTCGATCCTCCTGGCGATCTCCACTACCTGATTAAAAGAAATCTCAGCACTGGTCTCTCTGGCCATCTGAAGTATGATGTCGCATGTAAGGCCATATATGAACCTCTGCACCTTCTTCCTCTTAGTAGGGATCAAGATAACTGCATTTCGTGATAGATCTACAAATCTAGTCTCACACTGAGTAACGGTCATGCCACTTTGCTGAAGGTGCTCAAACTAACTGCGAACTCCTCTTTCTAAGTGAAGAAAATAAACTTCTCCAACAACAACTGTGAAAACTGAGTCCATGTGAGAGGAGGTGATACCGTTGGCCTACCCTGCTCATACACCTTCCATACCTCTTGGAAGAACCATGCATCTAAAAGATAGTGAAAGAACCTCTGTTGGACTCCACTATCCCCATGTTGCACAAAATTTCATTGCAACAGTCAAGAAGTCTTGGGCATCCTCTGAAGGCACACCATTAAAGTGAGGGGCAAACAACTTGGTGAACCCGTCCAACCTCTTCAGCTTATCAATTGACATCGCGGGTTTGTCCCCGTGCTGTGTAGCAATAATAGGTAGAACCCCCCAACTGGTAGCACTCTTAGGGTCTGGTAACCATAAGCCATCTACTCTAGAGTATGAGTAGTGGGAGTCTGAATCCTCCCCCAGCCTGAGCCACACTCTCCATGAGACAAACCATGCGGACTAAGGTGTCTTGAAGCACTGAGGTAGCAATGAACACCTCTGGAATCTCGTCATCCTACTCTATATAAGGCTCGACAACAAGTGTTGTGGCACGTTCTCTAGGTTGAACTCTGCCTCTACCTCTGCATCTGCACTTGCCCCGGCCCCTACCCCTGGTAATGGCTGCAACCTGGGGCTCTGGCTCATTATTAACGACAGACGAAGCACGTTTCCTCAACATTTGTGAGAGAATAAGAGAAGAAGGATTCAAACTTAATGATAGAACAAATTCGCACAATAGAAAAAGAAAGAATGTGAAGTTTTCCTAAGGCCTTATAGCCTCTAGAAGATAAGTACAGACGTCTTTGTACCGATCCTCAAGACTCTACCAAGCTTGCCCATGACTCATGAGACCTGTGCAACCTAGGGCTTTGATACCAACTTGTCACGACCCAAAATTCCAACCAATCGGGGTCGTGATGGCGCCTAACACCGCTTGATAGGCAAGCCAACACATAACAGATAATATGAAAGAATTGGAATTATCAACTAACAACAAGATAACAATATAAAGTAAAAGCGGTTCAAAAAGTACACATAATAAGTCTAGAATTGACGCTAACGCTCAACCATCCCAAGACGTGGAGTCACAAGTACATGAGCTACTATAGTTTATTAAATTCATTATTTTGAAAGAAATACAACACTTTTCGAAAAGTAGAAATAGTACAGTAGAAATAAGAAGATAACTCTAAGGCCTACGAATGAAGTACAACTCTACCTTGAATCAACTGCTTGGTATCCACTAAGAACCTCTCAGGACTCCACTGGTACCAATGTCCGGATCTACACAAGAAGTGCAGAAGTGCAGTATGAGTACAACTGACCAAATATACTCAGTAAGTATCGAGTCTAACCCCGACGAGGTAGTGACGAGGCTAAGACAATAAACCTGTGCATTTATGTATATAGAAGTAACAAAATAATAGGTAATGTATCAAGTGTAATGACGGGATAACAAAAAGTGAAAGGGATAACAAGTACACAATTAAAGGGCATATAACGGAAAAGTAAAGTAAAGTGTCACTGAGTAAGCCTCATCTTATAGTTTTACAATAACCCTGAACAATCTCTCAAAAGTAAATAATGGAGCCACAAAGCCAAGTCCACATTCCGAACATCAAGTAAAGAGCAATGAAATCAAAAACACTGCACGACATCACCCTTCGTGCTTTTACTCTCTTCATCACATCATATTATAATTGCAAGCACGGAAACACCCTTCGGTCATATCTACACTTTCACTCAAGAACGGAAACACCCTTTGTGCAATGATATCAATATATGAATAAGGCACGGAAACGCCCTACGTGTAAAATCACTCTTCTTAACAAGCACGGCTACACCCTTCGTGTATTTCACTCTTCCTCACTAGTATGGCAACACCCTTCTTACACTTAGCTCTTCCTCGCCAAGCATCACACACAACAAAATACCAGGCAAGGTGGGAAAAAAATTCATCATCAACAATAGTATATGAACACAACTCATCATACGAGAATCTTCCAACAGTTGCACCAACAACCAAGCAAAAATTCAACGATCTCAACACCCAATATTTCAATAATTGCAATATAGAAAATAACATGAATATGAGTAATTAAAGAATTATACAATCAATCTAAAGTATGAAAGACATAATACACAAAGTGACATGGCACAAGTAATGCTAATTCTACCCGTATTTTTATCCTATAGTCAATGCATCTACATTTTCCACCTTACATATACGCCACCCCCAACACATAGATCACATAGCAAATTGACTCGATTGTACACTATTTTGCTCAAATCAAGGTTAACTAAGATACTTACCTCTTTATGGAATACAATCAACAATTCGACACGGCTGTTCCTTATAGACCAAGCCTACGAACCACCCGTATCTACTTTTTTATTGTTTAAACAAGAAAAAACAATCTTTAGAAACTACCCTCTAATGAATAAGGTTCAATCTTTAACATAATTGAAAAACTCAACAAAAAGTCAACCTTAACACACGTGGTCGAAATCTAAAATTAAGAAAAAATCATGATAACCCATTTATCCCGAGCCCGGATAAGTGATTTGTTTCGAAATTCGATCTTAGTTTAAGGTCTAAATCTCATTTTTTAAAATCTCTAAATTCTAGCCAAAACCCCTAATTTTTACTCTAAATCTAAGATTTGATGATAAAATTCATTAAAAAGAAATGAAAATTGAATGAAAATAAGTTATAGTTACTAACCTATGAAGTTGGGAAGAAATTGATCTCCAAAAATTGCCTCTATGGAGTCTAGGCTTCAAAAATGGTGTAAAATGAGCTAAGCCCCGAAATCCCCACATTTTACCCAGCTGCAGATATTGCACCTGTTATGTTTGCAAATGTGAATAGCTGGTCGCAATTGCAATCCAGCCCCTGAGCCATATATGTCGCAAATGTGACAAAGCTATCGCAATTACGAAGCTGCCATCTAACTCCCTAGTGTCGCAGATGCGACATATTCCTTGCAATTGCGAAAGAAACCCTCATCACAAATGTGCAATGCTTCACAAATGCGAAGTTTCCCATCCCAGTTAGTAAATGCAAATGCGAGCCTGACTTTTCAAAAGCGATGCTCACACTTGCGAGCTGGTAATCGCAAATGCGAGACTTGCAGACATGTACACCAGCAGTTTCTCAGCTAAACCAAAACTATCTGTAATGCATCCAAAACTAACCTAAGACTCTCAGGATCCAATCTAAATATTTACATAAGTATAATAACATCATACAAACTCGCTCGCAAGCTCAAATCATCAAAATAACATAAAAACTAAAGAATCAGTCATTAAATTTCAAGACTTTCTAGTTCAAAATTCAATTTTCTAAATTTTCACATAAAGCATCGCAATGGCATTGGGTCACACGGGACCCCAACCAAATATCCGCAAAAGTCCAAAATTATCTACGAACCTACTGAAATCGTCAAAACACTGATCTGAAGCCGTTTATCGTGGTCAACTCTAGTCACTTTTAAATTCAAAAATCATATTTTCTTTACAATTTCACATATGAACTTAACAGAAATTGATATGGACCACACACGCAAGTCATATGTCATCAAATAAAGCTATAAGAGGTCTCGGAACACTAATAGGGGAGTTATTACTCAAAACGACCTATCGGATCATTACATATTTAAAATATCACTTGTGTACATATGCATCTTCCATTTGTTCCCAATGCATGTTATGTCACTTGATCCATGTTCATAGCATTTGTATGATTCACACAGAGTTGGTTCGCCTAGACTTGTTAAGGCACCGAGTGCCGCTCTGCCCCGCCGAGGCTTGGAGCATGACAATATTCACTAAAAGCTTTGAGAAGGGACAACTTTGAAAAGAACCGCTTAGAGCTTGGCTTGATCGAGATGAACTTAGCACACTCTTGATTCTTGCAGTGAATGAAGATATGGAATCAAATTTCTGTATGTCTAAGTGTTGAAAATATCTAACTAAGTCTTATACTATAATAAGTATGCATGCATAGCATGACCAAGAGGATTACATCAGATCTAATGATACTCCTACTCTTCTCTAGTGGATACTCAGCCATCTCGAGGAAATCAGTCAAAGAACTTGGTTCTTTTGACGTGTAGGTATATACCTCCTCTCCAACATATAGTTGCATTAGTCTATCAAATTTCCACGTCATCTAATCAGGTTCCTTAATCTAACCTTGATCCTATATGAGTACTAAAAAGGTAATCATAACTGCCTTAATTTTGCATGAAAAGGGGGAATGGGTTCCTAGATTGCTGACTACACATCTCTGCGGCCTAAACGACAGCCTATCAACTACCAACTTTTTGAATATTAAAATCTTAGGAAATACCATTCCCTCTAGGAGCTTGATTCGACATTAAAATCCTTGATCGGTTTGGACTTATATTGTCAATTCTTGTTTGTCCTATATAATCCCTTATTCCAATTTGATCTCTCGCAATCCCTCTCAATTAAGATCTCTTTAAAACAATTAAAATCGAGCAAACCCTAATTTTGAATTCTATCAAAACTCCAAAAATCACCACAATGTAGACCTCTAAAAACCTCTCCCGATATGGTTCTGTTGACTCTAAGCACACCAAAACTGTTTGTGTTCCTCCTCCTTCAAATCCCAAAACTGAAACATCTCAAAATACTAACACCGCTCAAGAACAATCCTCGAAGCCCATATCTAAAAACCAAAATTGGGTCTTCTTGACTACTCAGATGAAGAAGGAAGTGAGAAATTTATGTCCAAAAGCCCAATAGTTCATTAGTTTAGGTCTTAGGAGTAATAAGTAGAAAGTAGGGATGAGGAAAGGGGCCCTGGAGATGCAGATAACAATAAGGGAAAAAGGCCCCAAAAGCCCCTGTGAACATACCATGTTCTTCTAGCGCTGGTGAGAGAGGAAAAGAGTGAATGTGAATGAGTATATAGAGCTTGATGCTATAAAAATTTGAGTGCTACTGTATAGGGTGTTGGTGAGACTATAGAAGAAAGGAGACTAACAATGAACCTGATTATGTGAGTGTTAGTTGGTCTGAGTTTGAGGAGGAAGATGGGGAAAAGGCAAAAGAGAAAAAGAAGTGAATTAGGAGGATGCTGGTGAAGATGACCTGCCTCTGTAAGAGAGGATAACGATATGGAAGAAGAAGCAAGAGGCTGTTGGTGCAAAATTCACTAGATGATATAAGCAGATTGCCAAGAAAAAAGGTAGAGTTAAAGCCCAAGAAGTCTAGCAAAACTAAAGCCACTGAAGCAAGAACTACTAACACTAGAAGTAGGAGGAAAACAGTTATTGAAAAGGCCGCCTTAGAAAATAAGAAAAGAAGGGAGGATAGGGTTAGTTCAGGTTGCATGATGACTTGATGAGAAGCTAATTGATGAGGAGGACGAAGATGAGGAGGTAGAGGAGGTTCCTTTGAAGAGGAACAAGAAGTGTAGTCCATCTAGAACTAGCGAAAAGAACCCCAAAGAAATGGAAGGAGACTGACCCTAAGGAAGGAGGAACCAGCTCTAAGAGGAAGAAGAAAGCTGAAGAGAAGGTGGCCACAGTAGGGAAGGAGATATGATTTAGTTCACATTTGTTGTTGAAGGATAGGGTGATAGACCCAATGATTGTGCGAGGTTCAGGTAAAAAAGAACTTTTGGAGAAGTTGGAGTTCCATCAGTGGACATACTTATTCCTCTTATCAGACCCAGTGATACATGGATAGAATTCCTGAACTTCTACACCAACTTCTCACTGCTGGAAGAGGAGAACAATTAAGTGCTGCTATGAAAGGGGTGGACCCAGCGTTCAACACTAAGACCTTGGGATAGATTCTAAGAGTGTCTGTTAATGGAGTTGACACTTATATCAAATGAAAGTGGCCCAAACTGGGAGAGAAATAAGATGACAAGTACTTAACCGCCAAGTACTTACTGGAAAGAGAAACTAAGAAGCCTCAGAAGGTTTATAAGGGAAAGACCAAGGACATCACAAACTTCTTTTGAGTTAGTGAACAAGTGTGTGTTGTCCTGATCTAAAAGGAGGCATGAAACTACCTATATAGACTTGGTTGTTATAGAGGTCCTTGATAAAAATAGGCTACTGAACCTGCCCTCTTTGATGATCAAGAATATGGCTAAGGCAGTTAATCCATACAAAAGGGGCACATGCACTACCTTATGGGCTCTTAATTTCATTGGTGTTTGCACACTATAAGTTTTATTTGGAAGAAGGAAAGAAAAGAACCAGAAAAGACATGTTTGATAGAAAGACACTAGAAGAATGTAACTGTCTGCCCAAGAAGCTAGGTTCAAAGAGAAATAGCCTGATCATTCAGTTGATCAATGAATTGGAGGCTACCAATGAGGAAAAGAAGAAGCTTAATGAGGAAATTACCTCATTAAAGGAGGAGAATAAGCAGTTGAGGAAGAAGATAAAGAGAGAACAAGTTGGTGCCATGATAAATTGTTAGGGCTTATGTGAACTCCACCCTCCCCCAGTAGATGAACTTGCTCCTTAGTCCTCTCTAGCCTAGTCCAAACCCAGTCTTGTCCAATTTAAGTCCTATTTAAAATTTTATCTTTTGTACTCTCTTGGTTTTAACTTTTCTTGTGTGCGATTTTTAGTAGGTTCTTGTAACTTCTCTTGGTTTGGGCCTATGAGACCCAATTTGGTGTATTAATGAAATTTTCATCTTTTTGGTTTAATGAGTCTCTTAAGATGGATAATATTCTTAGATTAAATTTTTCTTGACTTGTATACATGTTAGTGTAGCCCAAGTGGCCATGAGTTTGATATTGCTTAATTCTTCACTTTTGACTCTAAACCAAAACATGTTTTCTCGATGATGCTAAAATGGAAAAGTTAAGAATATGCACACATGCTAATCAACGAATATGGTCCCTGCATACTTATTATATTATTTACTCTTAAGACTATGTTCGACATATTTGTAGGAAAGTTTGTGTTTTAATATGGTTCTTATGTCTAGCCATCTAAAAGGTAGTAATGAATGGAAGAAAAGTCCCTAGACTTATGTAAGTATAGAAAAATGTTGAAAGTCAAATTGATTCTTATGTTGGAGTTGCACATAGGCTTGTCATAATAAAAAAAAGAAAATTTGTTGAGCTTAAATTGATTTTGAGGATTAACAAATTTTGGTCAAAGAAACAGGTCCCTTGATGATATTTGTTGTACTAACAAATAGGATTGCAGATGTATCAAGTATATAACGAATTAGGTCTCTTGGAGTATATTGATAAAGAGTTGCAGGCAGATTTCCAATGCAAGTAGAATTCTATGGAGGATTTTGTTTTGTTGTCCACAAGTGTAATATTGGAACGCATAGGTCTTAGGAACAAAGACTTCAATTTATGGGAATACTTGCATAGAAAGAAAGGGCGTATGAAGGAAATCTTTTAAGAAATTATCCTCTTGGGATTTGTTTTCCTTATATGGATTAACCGAGGGGAGATATCGTGGAGCATGTTATTTATAGATTATATTGTTCTAACTGACGAGACGTGAGGCGGTGTTAACAAGAGGTTAGAGGTTTAGAGGCAGACCCTGGAGTCTAAAAGTTTCAAGTTGAGCAGCACAAAGACAAAATACTTGGAGTTCAAGTTCAATGGTGCGACTCAGATAGTGGATGAAGATGTGAGGCTTGATTCTCAAGTCATCCCTAGGAGATAAAGTTTTAAATACCTTGGGTCAGTTATACAAGGGAATGGAGAGATCGACGAGGATGTTATACATCGTATTGGGGCAGAGTGGGTGAAATGGATGCTCGCTTCTGATGTTTTGTATGATAAGAATGTGCTACTAAACTTAAATGTAAGTTATATAGAGTGGTGGTCAGACCGACTATGTTGTATGGAGTAGAGTGTTGGCTAGTTAAGAACTCTCATGTCCAAAAGATGAAGGTGACTGAAATAAGGATGTTGAGATGGTTGTGCAGACATACCTGGTTAGATAGAATTAGAAATAAATTTACTCGGGACAAGGTAGGCATGGCCCCTGTAGAGAACAAGATGGGGGAGGCGAGACTTAGATGGTTTGGGCATGTGAAGAGGAGAGGCACAGATGCACCGGTGAGGAGGTGTGAGAGGTTGGCCTTGGAGGGCCTAAAGAGATATAGAGGCAAACCGAAGAAGTATTGGGGAGAGGTGATTAGGCAAGATATGGCATTGCTCTAGGACATGACCATAGATAGGAATATTTGGAGGTTGAGAATAAAGGTAAAGGGTTAGGATAGGTAGCCGAGCGTTGTCCTTTTCTGTAACTATTGCTTTAGTACATGACTTAGTGTTACATGTGTATTTTCGTATTCCTTGACTTCTCTTATTACTTGTTATTGCTTTCGGTTTTCTGATTGTACTAGGATTAGTTTTCTATTTTTGATTTAATTTTCTAATTGGTGTGCTTGTGGTTTCCCTTCCTTTTACCTTTCTTAAGCTGAGGGTTTACCGAAAATAGCCTCTTTACCTTCTTAAAGGTAGAGGTAAGATCTGCATACACACTACCCTCCCCAGACCTTACTTGTGGGATTATACTGGGTTTATTGTTGTTGTTGGATTAACCGAATTATTCTAGCTCCTGGAGAAAATATTGGAGCAAGACTTGGAGAAATTTTCTAATGAATTATTACAAGTCTTAGAGAAAATATATGAGCAAATATGTAACGACCCGACCGGTCGTTAGTCATGTTCCCCTATTTGATGCTTCTCGTATGTGTATTTGGTACTATGTGATTGAGGAGATGGTTGGTTTGGGTTCGAGAAGGTTTTAGAGTGAATTGAAACACTTAAATCCATGGTTGGAAGCTTAAATTGTAAGAGTTGACCAAGGTTTGACTTTTATGTAGATGATCTCGGAATGGTATTTTGACAGTTTCAATAGGTTCATATGGTGATTTTGGACCTAGGCGTATATCCAAATTTGGATTCGGAGGTTCCTAGGTTATTTTGGCTTGAATTGGAGAAAGTTGAAAACTTGAAGGTTTGCAAGATTCGTAGGTCTAACCGGGGGTTGACTTTCATGTTATTAAATTCAAATTATTGTTCATGGAGTTGGAATAAGTTTGTTATGTCATTTAGAATTTGTGTACAAAATTTGAGATCATTACGAGTTGAATAAACATGGTTCGACAGGGTCCCGGTAGTTTCAGGTGTGTTTTGAATGAGTTTCGAATCATTTCTATCTTGTTTGGCAGTCATGTTCTGGTGCTTTCGCACCTATGAGGTTTTTAGGTACGAGTTCGCAGAAGCGAACCTGGGGCTAGAGATGCAAAGATTAGCTGGGAAAGGCACAGTCCGCAGATGCGGTTATTTGAGTGCAGATGCTCTGGCGCAGGTGCGAAGCTTGTTCCGTAGAAGGGGATCCGCAAAAGCAATGTGTAGCCCGCTGAAGCAAATGGAAGGGGGTTAAGTGAATTCTGCATCTGCGATGGTTTTTCTGCAGATGCAGTGTCACAGAAGCGAAAGTGCTGGGCAGAATATATCTTGAGGGGGGGTTTAGTTTCATTTATCATATTTCGTGATTGGAAGCTCGGATTTGGGCAATCGTAGAGGTTATTTCCACGACTTGAAATTGTGTAAGTATTTTCGACTAGGATTTGATTATTATTCATGATTCATCCTGACATTGGAATTTGATTGGTGAATCTAAGTGAGAAAAATTAGGGGTTTGGGCAAACAATTTCTAAAATAAAAAATAGAAATATGAACCTCGATTCAGAGTCGGAATTAGATGAAACTTGTATGGTTGGACTCATATTCGAATGGGTGTTCCGGATTTATGAGTTATGTCGGGCTTAGGGGTGCAAGAACGAGTTGACTTTTGGTTGACTTTGTGTAATTGTTTAAAGATCGAAGCTTTATTATTTGGTGTTGTTTCCTATGGTATTATTTAATGTTATTGAGTTATTTTTGGCTAGATTCAAGTTGTACAGGGGTCGATTCGCGGTAAGAGATTTTTAGAGTATTGACTTGGCTTGCTTGAGGTAAGTATCTTACCTAAACTTGGTTGAGGCACTAGTTTCCTGAGTTATTAGTATTGGCTACGTTCTATGGGTGGCGCACATGCGAGGGGCTGAGCGCATGTGCGTGCACCGGAGTTTTATCCACGCTCGGGGTAGTGCTTAGACTAATCTATGCCACGAATTAAGTGTCTTTCTATCATGCTTCTTATATTTGTTTCCCTTTGTGATCTAATTGAATCATGTTAGAGGTTACATGTGTAACATCTCCTGTTCAAATGACGAAAACTGCTATTTTGTGGTGTTATCGCCTAAATTGATCTATCGCAGTACACATCGCACGTGCATACACCTTAGCATGTCACTTATATCAGTCCATGAGTATGTAATTTGATAGCCATTGTTCGTGTACATGTATTCTTGTATATGCTTTCTGTGTGATATGGACTGGGTTGATAGCACGTGAGTAGTCTGTGCGGTTGTTATATATAGCACGTGACTTGTCCGTGCATCGTGTGAATAAGGATCCATCCCCCTAGAGTCACTAATTAGTGGTGATTTACCATTTATATTAGTCCTTTTTATTTAGTTTATATATCCTTTAATTATAATATAAGGTTATTTATTGTGTGTATTGCTAGATTTTCAGGTGAAAGTATTCATGAAGAGAATTGAATTCAATTAAAGTGAAATTGAGCAAAAAAGAGTTGAAGAAGTGTAAAAGTGCTTCGGTGAAATCGCATCTACGGAACAGTCCTGCGAGAATTAGGCCGTATCTACAAAAAAGGAGCAAGTCCACTGGAATCGCACCTGCGATTGGAAATCCGCTTCTGCGCTGGAATTCTGCATCTACGGACGTGCTTCTGAGGCAACATGTCTGCTTCTGCGGAGTAGTCAGTTTTCCACAAGGCTCGCACCTGTGAAAGAAATTCCGCATCTACGGAGCCGCACTTGCAATGATCCTTCTGCAGGTGCGATCAATGGGCTTCAGACTAGAGCAGAATTGTCAATTCACATTTTCTCTATCCTAAACCCATATATACACAACCTAGCTTATTATAAACACATATTTGGCTAATTTTCAGTCTTTTGACCAAGAGAAACAAGCTTTGGAGCTAGGGTTCTTGCACACACACTTGGGACTTGAAGATTTGAAACTTTTGGTTGAGATTTTCTTACCCATTTTTACTCATTTCTTTATTTTCTTGCTTTGTATTGAATATCTAAGTGTGGTGCATTTATTCCAATATTTGAATCTTGTTTATGGGAATATTCATATTTAAAGTTTGGATTAAATATCTTGTTGTACTTATGTATTGAATGATATTTATTAATTATGAAGTGAGTTAATTATTTCTTTAATTATTCTTATTCTTTAATATTTTCAAAGGGAATAGCTAACCCTAGGACTTGCCCATTAACTTCAAATTAATCTTGGAAGGGGTAATTTAGGGTTGGGAAAGATTAATTAACAAAACCATGAGGCGTTAACCCTCATTTTATAGATTATACCTAGGGATAGGATTGAACTACTTGTAGTCACATCGGGTGCTCATAATCTCTAATTCAATTAGGAAGTCTTGTTAGTCTTTAGAAGAAGCTAATAAAGAATTAATATTCGAGGCTAATTAACATAAACTCGGTCATATTTGTAAAATCATTAAATACATTAGGTTGTTACTTGAGTGTAATTCCCGTTGCATCCATGCTTGTAGCTATTGATCAATTTACTTGCTTTCTAGGTTAGTTTACAATTTTCGCATTTAGACATAAATATTTTTCCAAAACCCTTTTAAGTATTTGGCTTAGCATAATAAACGATAATTCTCTTACATTGCCTAATCACCTACATATTATTCTTTATGGGATTCGACCCCGACTCATAGTTGGGTATATTATATTGCATGCGACCATATCCATTTACCTTTTAGTAGTGGAATTGGACGTCATCAAAATTGGTGTTGATGATGGGGAACAATTTGGCGTATTTAGGTTGTTTGAGAAGTAAGTGCTTTGGTCCAAACTTGTGAATATTTGTGTAATTAGTTTTCTTATCTTTATTTAGTTTCTTGTTTATTTTACTTGTGTATTTTCTTAGTTTTTAAAAATAGCATCGCATAATGAAAATTGGATGGATAGTAGTTGTTCATACTTTGATGACCCTTGTCCTTATTGTGGAGGATCACACTCATGGCAAAATTATTTAAATTCTCACGGGAGGCATATTGTGCGCACAATCTCAAACTCGTGAGTGGAGTACATATGATAGGTGTGGTGGTCAAAATGGCCATTGGGCTAATTGTGCTTATTTTCCTTCCCTTTCCCGAACCCTCGCTATGATGATTCTACTTTGTGATGACAAGTATAGGGATATGGAAGTGAAAGAAATTGAGCATGGTCAAAATGGAGAGTTCAAGCTCATGATGGAATTCTTACTTGAAGGAGGAAACAAAGATCAAAAATCCTTGGAGGAGCTCAGTCTCCAAAATGATTTGGCGCTTGAAAGGGTGAACTCACAAATGGGAGAAATGCTTTAAGCTTTAAAGGTACATAAAGCCTCGTAAGTGAATGATAGCCAAGAACCTTCCTTAGAGGTTGAACCCGAAAATCCTTCTTTGGCACTTGATCCAAATCAAGAAAAACTCTCAAATGCTCAAAATGAGAGATTAATGCTCATGTTGGAGGTCATTCTTGAAAATGAGGAGAAGCAAAACTTGGCACTCAGAGACATGAAACAAGTATTAAATATGAATGATGAGACTATCCGCACTTTGGAAGATCAAATTAAATCATTGGTTGAGGCTCATAAGGCTCACCAACTTGAGAGTGTGGAAAGAGGTCAAGAAGAGTTCAACTTCGAGGAAGAAAGTGAGCTTTATTTTGAGGAATCAAGAATTGAACCTCTACCAACTGACTCATGCTTGTTGGTGATGCCGAGAAAAATATAGAATTTGAGTCAACCGGTGTAATTGAAAATATGGTTGAAGTTGACTCTAGTTCGGGGGAAAAAGAGGATGTCAAAATCCGGAAAGAATTGCAATTTGAAAGTTTGATGTCACATTTCAAGCATTTCTCAATATTGGAGTTGCGTAGTGATATGGGAATTGAACTACACGAGTCAATGAGGGATTGCAAAGAGGAAAGACAAGGGCCATACATTTTACAATTTGAAGGTGCAAGAAAGAAAAATGACATTCCTCACATGAAAGCCAAGAAATGCAAAATGAAGCAAATAGCATTTGGCTTGCTCATCTACTTACCACTCCCACGCCGCTCATGGTCACAAATTTGAGTCCAAGTTAGGTTTCCAATTCATATCCTCCAAGTGGCGAGAAAAGTGACGAAGTTGGTAAGTGTCGTGCCACGATATTAAATGTGGCGCTAGGTAGACGGCAACCCATCGTTTTCAAAAAAATTTTAGTCGTTTTTGAAATTTTCTTTTTTAGAATAGTTTATTATATTATTGTTGACTAATCTGCAAAGTTTAAGATTTTTTGAAGTTGATTTGAGCAGGTTGAGATGTTAGACTCAAGCAAAAGAGTGACGGCCCAGTTTTCTTTCTGATTTCTGGTGCAGCCGCACCTGCGAAAAAAGGAACGCAGATGCGGAAACGCATAAGCGTAAAATGGGGCGCAGATGCGCGTTTTGCACAGAAACGATCTTTTGACCGCAGAAGCAGCTTCGCAGAAGCGGTCAAAAGTCTGTAGATGCGGCTCGTCGGGTATCTTTAATGAATTAGACCCTCTTTTAGCAGGTAAAACTCTTTCTCTTGCACTCTAAAATCACATCCCCAGATCCTCTCATCTCTCACACAATTGTTGATCTCAATCCACTGTGTGCACACAGGCAACTCAGGTAACATCTTCCTCTCTTTCTCCTCTACTTGTATTTTCTTCTTCTCCCATTTTATTCTAACACTTCTCCATGGCCGAATTCCCACAATATTTTTTCCCTTACTTAATCAATGTTAGTTCTAGGGGTGAGAAAAATTGGTTGAGTGTAGTTACGAGTTGTTTGTGCTTTGTGTTGAACAACAAAAACTGGGGAGGTCTAAGTACCCAATTAGTTTAAAGAAGCATAGCATTCTCTTTGCTCGTTAAGTGTTTGATAATTTGTCCGAGAAACTTTTAGGTGTTAAGTACCTTAACATCAGATTTAATCAAGTCGTATAATCATCTAGTGCACAAGTTTAGAATTCTTGAGTATAAATTTTGTGCCAAAAAATGATTTGAACTAAAAAGAGTCGGAAGTTTCTGAGCCCTTGAAAATCCGGTAAACATCACTTATGTGAAGAAAATGCTGCAGATGCGGGCTCGCACCTGCGTTGACTATTCAGCAGGTACGGAATTTGGCTAAAATTTGGAAAATTGAAGAAGTGGGAATTTACCATAGATGCAGAACCAGACATGCGATGAAATTACGCGGGTGCAATTTTTGTTCAGAAGTGAAAGTTTGCAGAAGCGAAACCGCACCTACGATGTTGTTTCCGCATATACGATAACTGGAAAGATTTTCAGCATGGCAGTAGCTTTCCAAATATGGCTAGTTGGGGCTATTTGGTATGATTCTTTTGCCTAAGTGCATTGTTTTAATTGCTTGACTTGATTCTAATACCCGAATAATTTGGTTTTGATTTTTTTAGGTACTTTGAGCCTCAAAAATGGACCCAGACATGAAAATACGGCAATTGATCATGAAATTGAGGAAGAGGCTGTAGAGGAACAATTTGACACTGACCGCTTCATGTCTGCTAATTGTCACCACTGATACTATGACAACCTTCTTACAAAGAAGGTTCTACTTGAAATGGGGATCTCCGGGAATAGATAGGCCGAGCTACTTCCATATTTCTATAGCTGTCTATAGACTACCGGTTAGAGTTGTTTCATGCCTACTCCATGTGATGCCAAAAGGAATGGGTTTGTGAGTTTTATGCCAACCTAAAGCGTACAAACTTCAACGATCCATAACTCACCATAAGGGGCAAAATAGTGAGATTTGAACCTGACCAAATCAATGATATTTATGAGCTTCCGAATCATCCACTTGAGTCGGTGCGAGAAAAAGATCATTGCTCAAATGAAGAGTGGCTAGCTTCTAACCTTATCCATCAGATAGGCGAGCGATGTGGGCCAATAAGAGAAACGGTTTAAAATCCATTGACTTCACAGTTGAGGCCAAGATATGGCTCTACATCATCTGTAAGAGAGTTTCACCTTGTGGTGATGTCTCTGATGTTTCATATAGAAGGGCCCTGATTATCGCATGCATACTTGATGACATTCATGTGAGTATTGGTTATTATATCATCCTGGAGCTGAAAGAGTACTTGCTACAAGACAGTGCAGGCTTGATGTTCCCTTTATTGATTAAAGAGTTGTGCCGGCGGACAGATATTGATGTGCGTAGCACCGATCGTTGGTTACCGGCTGACAAACCCTTTCATCCGTTGAGAGTGACCGGTGAGGGTAGTGCAGTAAAAAGCAAGAAGAAGAAGATCACCACAGTTGCCGAACCATAGTCCTTATAGACGACACTGCCCGAGGGACCATTTGGGATGCTGAACTCCCAACTTGTCTCCATATATAACTTAGTGTCACAGCTCCCGAGTGGACCCTCGCACTCCCATTCTATGCTTGAGTACTGTACCAAAGAAGAGATGAAGACATACCTAGAGGCCTAGAAAAACAGGCAGAGTCTCATGAAAAGTTAGTAGGTTCTGTTAAGAGGCTCGAGGAAGCATATGGCAATATGGCCAAGGCTCATGTTGATCTCCAGGCAGGATTCCAGAAGGAGAGAGAAAAAAATAAGAAGAAAGGCACGTTCATGGTAAAGATATGAAGAGGCATCAAGGCCATCTTCAAATGGGGGCAGCCGAACAAGAAGATACCGGTCGAGGACAAAGATGATAGTGAAGAGTATTCCTTCTTGTAGAATGATGTTGATATTGATGATACCGATGATGATCAGGTCAAGAGCTCTACACAGCAGTGATGAGCCTTTTCCCGCAATCTGCTAGTCTGATGCAGACCTCAGGGAGACCCTCAAACTACTCCTATTTTATTCTGATATTATGCAGTATAGACAATGCAGTGCTTTTATTTGGGGGTGACTTTAGGGAATATACTTTATTTGTGCATTGATGCCTAACTTGTGCCTTTGCCGGGCTTATGCTTTTGTAGGGATATCATATGCCCTTGCAGGGCTTGTGTTACTATTTTTTTATCATGTGCCTTTGCCGGACGTAGTTTGTGACTGGTGATGTATTTGTAGATTAGTCGCTTTTGTTATTCTATTTTATTTTTATTTATTTATTTATTTTCTTTAGTAGTTTTTAGTTTATGTTTTGTTTTTCTTTTGTTCCTTTAGTATTAGTCGCTTTTGTTATTTTATTTTCTTTCCTAGATTTTAGTTATTTTGTCTTTATTCCTTTAGTGTTTATTTTATTTTCTTTAGTAGTTTTTAGTTTATATTATTTTTATTTCTTTAAGTAATAATATACTTTATAATAAATCTCCATGCGTTTTCTTTTATGCTACGTTTCTTTCCCATGGAATATTTTTATGTTGAACCGGGTGACTTTTTCCTATGATGGATGGCGCGACAACTTTCTTAAGAGAATTAGTCTTGTTTTATTATGTGGAGACTTTTAAATTGTTTGGTACTAATAAAATTAGTCTCTTGTATGTGAAGCGTGAATTAAGAATACCCCTTTGATATTTGGTTGTAAATTGAAAAAATAAGTTGCATGGGGAAGAATAATTTTTGTGATAAGTTTTTGGGTCATTTTGTGACTCTTTGCCAACTAGTTGGCATGATATTGCTCTAATTATTCTTATTAAGAAGTAAAATTAATCCGTCTTGATAAGTTCATATGCCATGTGTGTTATTTTTTGTTAAAAATAATTCTTGTATTTACTGTTATTATCTAGAACTTGCCCGGTTGGTCTTTCAATGCTAATGCTAATTATGTTTGGTTGGAGAGATGACCTTAGGCATTCTTTGTGATCTTTGAAAAAGTCTATTTAGCCTTTCGAGCATACCATTGCATAAATATTATCACTAGTTAACCTCATTTGAGCCTTTAACCTTTTTCTTTGGCTACCACATTACAAATTTTTATCCCGTTTGTGAAATAATTTCCTCTTTTGAACCCTTCCCTCCTTGAATGTTAAGCATGAGGCTAAAAGCCTAAGTTGGGGGTGTTGGTATTAATTGAAAAATATTGAAGATGTACATTATGTATAGAAGCATGTACTTCAGAGTTGTTTATATGAAGATACTCAAGCTCCAAAAGAAAAGCAAAAGAAAATATATGTATATATATATTAAAAAAAAATAATATGGAGTCTTGAGAAAATTGAGAGGTACTTTAAGGTGGTTCTATATTGGTAACTAGAGGTCATTAAGGGCTATGTGATTTAAAAAGAAGCAAAGTACAAAAAGAAAGACAAATGTGAGTAGTGTTCAGGGGGGGATGTAGTTACTCGTATCCCAAATGCTTATCCTACCCTTCCCTAAGCCTATATTACAAGCTTAAAAATCCTTATGGGATCTCCAAGCGAACTTTCTTAGATTGGCGGTGAATTAAAATAAGGGCAAGCTTATGGTATGATATTTGTACTTGAAATTCTTTGTTGAGAGTGAGTGTCTTTGTGCAGTTGTCCCATGTGTTGTTATTGTAAATATGATAATTTTTGGGACTTTATTTCTTGAGAGGGTACATGGATTATGATAGATTGGTGACACTGATAGATTCTGAATTAAGTAAATTGAGCATATGTAGTAGACTAGTGCTTTTGAGTCACTTTTTGAGGCTTGATTGTTACTTGATTATTTTGAAACTCCATTGCATTCTTGAGATTGAGTTTTAAATGAGGGAGTTTTTTGGTTGAAGTTCACATGCTTCAGCCTAATTATTAGTACCAACCAAAGCCATAAGTGTTGTGCTTAATTGGAGAATGTGATTTGGGAATGATAGCGATGCTACTTGAGCTTTAAATAGTACATCCTCATTGAGTATTTGATTTTGATTTGCTTGAGGACAAGCAAAAGTTTTAAGTTGGGGGTGTTGATGAATGGTGATTTTACCATTTATTTGAGTCCTTTTTCTTTAGTTTTTAAATCCTTTAATTATAATATGAGGTTATTTATTATGTGTATTGCTATATTTTTAGGTGAATGTAGTCATGAAGAGGATTGAATTTCACATTTAAGTGGAATTGAGCAAAAAAGAGTTGAAGAAGTACAAAATTGCTTCACTAAAATTGCATCTGCAGAACAGTGCCCGCTTATGCGGGCCCACACCTGTGAGAATTAGGTCATATCTGCGGAAAAGGAGAAAGTCTACTAGAATCGCACCTGCGATTGGATATCGCTTCTACAGAGCCACTTCTGCGATGGAAGTCCACATCTGCGGATACGCTTCTACGGCAACATGTCCGTTTCTGCGAAGTAGTCAGTTTTCTACAAGGCTCACACCTGCGAGAGAAATTCCGCATCTGCGTAGCCGCACCTGCGATGATCCTTCCGCAGGTGCGTTCAACGGGCTTCAGACTTGGGCAGAATTGCCAATTCACATTTTCTCTATTCCAAACCCAAAAATACATGGCCTAGCTTATTGGAAACACATCTTTGGCTAATTTTCAGTCTCTTGACTAAGAGAAACAAGCTTTGGAGTTAGGGTTCTTGCACACACACTTGCGACTTGAAAATTTGAAACTTTTGGTTGATATTTTCTTACCCATTTTTACTCATTTCTTTATTTTCTTACTTTGTATTGAATATCTAAGTTTGATGTGTTTATTCCAATATTTGTATATTGTTTATGGGAATATTCATATTTAAAGTTTGGATTAAATATCTTATTGTACTTATGTATTGAATAATTTTTATTAATTATGAAGTGAGTTAATTATTTCTTATTCTTGTTCTTTAATATTTTCAAAGGGAATAGCTAACCCTAGAACTCGCCCATTAACTTCGAATTAATCTTGGAAAGGGTAATTTGGAGTTGAAAAAGATTAATTAACAAGAAATTGAGGCGTTAACCCTCATTATGTAGATTCTACCTAGGGATAGGATTGAACTACTTGTAGCCGCTTCAGGTTCTCTTAATCTCTTAATTGTTTTAGGAATAATTCAATTAGGAAGTATTGATAGTCTTCGGAAGAAGATAATAAAGAATTAATATCCGAGGATAATTAAAATAAACTCACTCATATTTGTAAAATTATGAAATACATTGGATCGTTACTTGAGTGTAATTCCCGTTGCATCCATGCTTGTAGCCATTGACCATTTCACTTGCTTTCTAGGTTAGTTTACATTTTCGCATTTAGACATAAATATTTTTTCAATACCCTTTTAAGTGTTTGACTTAGCATAATAAGCGATAATTTTCTTACATTGTCTAATCGCCTACATATTATTCTCTGTGAGATTCAACCCCGACCCATAGTTGGGTATATTATATTGCATGCGGCCATGTCCATTTACTTTTTAGTAGTGCAATTGGATGTCACCAGTCTTACATTGTCTCATCCTCTCGTTTGGTTACTGCATCTCTTCTCTATTTGCAAATACCTTGGATGTATACATGTTTTATCCGCATATCTTCTCCATATGCTTAGATTTAGAATGTATACATGCCTCGTTCTGCATATCTTATCTATATGTTGTTTGGTTCTATTAGCGAAAGCACGGTACATATCTTCTCTATATATCTATCTGTGCATACAATACTTGATCATATATATGCATATCTTCTCTATGTGCTAGGTTGTTAACTGATACAGGGCCTTGCACATGATCTCTTTGTGCACCGAGATAATTTTATTTGTGTTGTATGATTAGATGGTACTATTGTTATGTACTTGTGAAATTCATGAACTGAGTAGGTTATTAGCGAGTATTATTGATAATTCTTGCCACTGTTACTTCACTGAGGTTAGTTATGATACGTGTTGAGTACATGAGGTCGGTTATACTCATACTACACTCTGGACTTAATTGTACAAATCCAGGTATCGGACCCAACCGAGAGCCATTGTGATTTGTTGTGAGTTGCTAAGAGATGAGATAGAGTTACATTCCGACCGTAGTCTTTGACGCCTCTTTCCATTTCAGTTGTTGTTCCCATTCACACAGTATTTTCATTTCGTATTTTCGGACTAATGCTTCTATTATAGAGCTCATGACTTTGTATTACCAATTCTGGGAGATTTTATGTATTGACGCAGTTTATTTATGACATTTACTTTAGATTTGTATTAATTCCGTTAATTTTGACATCTTGTTCTGCTATTGTTATGTTTGGCTTGCCTAGCAAGTGAGTTAGACACCCTCACCAACGGATGGTGATTTTGGGTCGTGGCAAAATCTTGGAGAATATTTTCGGTCTATTTCACGCCTATATAAGCATCATGTTGTTGCTATTGCCTTGGATACTTTTGCATAGGCACACAACAAATCACTCTCGGCAAATAAATAACAATCATAGTAAGAAGGTGCTTTCAAGGATTCAAGTTATTCAACTGAAGAACCTGATTAGAAGACGAAGATGTTTAGTTCTTTAGTTGGTTAAGTCTTGAGTCGTCGTTCTTTTAAGTGTAACATACTCTGCTTTTGAGAAGTGTATTGATAGAAAAAAAAATTGACAGATGCATTTTGAAGTTCTAAGCGAGTTTATAGTCCAGAAGGAATAGCAATAATTGAGTTGATTGTAGGGGGTTAAGGTACTAGAGCTTATAGTCCCCTTAATTATTGAGTTGTAACCTAAAATCGCTCTTGTTGTTTAGTGAAGTTTGAGAAAATCCTACTCGTGTAGGTCGTGATTTTTACTCCTTGAGCAAAAAAGTTTTTCACGTAAAATTATTTGTATCTTAAAGTTTCTACACTTTACTTCGTGTTGATACTGAAATCTTTAAGTTAAAGAACCAAATTCTTTAACACGCGAAAATTGAGCAAGACACAACTCGCCTTCCCAGGTGCACGCTAGATTAACATAGAGAAGGATTGAAGACCTAACACCTGAGGGATAAGACGGTAGAAGAATTATCTTCATAACATACTTCCTTTAAATCCTAGTCCCACTGCACTGACAAGCATACACTTTCACACTAGTTTGAAGAGGACAACCTCCAGTTGACATTCGAACAGGATTACCAACGTAAGCATCTACCACAAAAACTATTCTGCTTTACAGGTCATATTCACAACTCTCACATTTAACAATGATTCTGGATCAGATGAAAAAACCAACAAACTAAAACACTATGTGAGTGTTCTCTATGAGTTTTATTTTTTAACTTTGCAACCTCAAAGAGATTACGCTCTTACTTACAAAATTATTTTGCCTTCAGAATTAAAAAGGATTTTTTTGAATAAATAAATAAATAAAGAGAATAACCCTCCCCAAAGCGAATAAACTATTGGAGAATATCCCGAGTTCAGTCGCACTAGTTTACTGTCATTGCAAGAGACAAACTACAAAAAAGGAATTTCCTTTTTAAACACTAAACAGCAATCATCCCTTGGGGACATCCAACAAAATCGGATCATACAGAGAAGAATAACATGGCCGCTATGCAAGGATGATGATAGGCACGCAATTCACTTACAGCATTCTATTAAAACAAGCGGAGAAGGCTAGATAGTGCATTTACATCATAAAGGAAGTTCTATAAGTTATACCTGGAATACATCCGTTCATTGGCAGATCTAGAGCACAATCTATGGGTTCACAGCATCCCAATAACTTTTGCTTAGACCCTTTATATGTATTAAAAAATCACCTAAATATCTATAAATATTTAATTGTAAACCCAATTATTATTATATAGTAAGTGCTATAGGAACTCATAAACTTCAAATCTTGAATTGGATATGCTTCCACTATCATATCCAAGCTCCACTCTTTCCATTACTTTCTGGAGTTAGTACACCACGTATGGGAAAAGACCTCATGGCATGGGCGCAATAGCGACATTACACATTGACTTTGACATGGAGGATCATGAAATTGCCATTCTCAATGGGACATGAACAGTTGACTTAATATGCATATCAGCTTAAAACATGGAAAGGAAAAATAAACTATAGTTTATACAGTTTATAAAACCATTGCTCCATCTCGAGCAAGGGTGAAGCTACTTTATCCGAAGGATGGTCAATTGACCAGGGGTGGTCAATTGACCAGGGGTGGTCAATTGACCACCCTTCGTCGACAAATTACACTGTTTATATAGATAAAATATTAGTTTTTAGAGGTGTATAACATATACTAAACACCCTTTGTCAGGGAATTTTTCACTTCTTTCAAGTTTGAACACCCTTGCGAAAATTCCTAGCTTCGCCACTGATCTCGAGAATTATGAGTATTTATACTCACGACAGCTAACCTCAGGCACTCAGTGACATGGAAATGACAGAGGACAACTTATATTTGCGTGGTTTAATTGAACCTTGGGTTTGAAATTTCACTTCTGTGCAGGATCGAACAGTGACTTCCTTCCATTCAGAAGCTGATACTCCTTCTCCCCGATAAACTCGGGGGCAGTATAGAACTTTGAGCTTTGAATGAGCTGCATCTCGCAAAGCAACAATGCTTTATTTAGAATTTCAGCTAAGTATAAGATCGATTTGCCATGCAGAACATGTCTAACCAACATAATGAAGATATTATAAGGAATCCTTCTACTGAATCAGGCCAGCAGAATTTCCTTACTACAAAGTATTTTAGTTTCCTTACCCAGACCAAACATGCTCGTTTTCTGGATCTCTAATCTACTAACTTTTGATCTCCTGATATTTCTCATTTCCTGAACATCTTCTCTGTTTCCTTTGAACTCCAGAAACTCTCCGTGGAGACATTTATTACCTTTAAGCTCTAACCTGCATATATTCAGAAGAATTTTAGTAAACCTAGAACGAAAAGGTTAAACTTGACTGAGAGTATACCAAGTTCAAATTTCATTTAACAGAATATAAGGGAAATTATTTCCACATCAAGCTGCTGTGCTTCTGTTGAATGACTTTCATTTCTTTGAAGTTCACATTCCTCCTCTCTCAATCACACGGAAGACATATCTTGGATGTTTTTTCCAAAGAAAGCTGATATTTTCAACTTTACTAGTAATGCTACCAAAGGCTTACTGCACTCTGTCACCAAAATTCAAATAGTGGGTTCCATCACTAGATAGACTTCCTATGACCATGTGGATTAAACAGCCAGCTTCCTCTAGATAGATGCTATTCTTCAATATCTGCCCAGTTTATCACAATGCAAATAATTTAATTACAGAAACAATTGAAATCTATGTTGCTCGGACTCTCCAAAACAGCTACCGCACCCGTGTCGGATCTTCTAAAAATACACTATTTTTGGAGGATCTGACAAGCACCCATCGATATTTTCGGAGAGTCCGAGCAACATAGATTGAAATACATTACTTCTGGACAAACAGTTGGACCAACTGTTTCCCTCCAATTCCTGAAAACATCATCGAATTTAGACATGAAAACAAACAAAAATATACGCAAGACAACAGACCTATCCGATGTCGGAGCTGTATTAAGAACGAAGTTAAGCTTCTCATTTATTGATTCCTGCATTTCCTTCTTCCCACTACGAAATGCACCTTTAATCCAACCAGAAAGCATGTTTTTATATTCTGGTTTTAGTTGCATCCACTGGTCATATGTTATGACCTCGGGCGGAAAAGAGGCCGAGCTAATGGCACTGCAAAGGCAGAAACAGGCTTTAGACCAGTCCATGCAAAACAACTTTAAATATCACAAGACAAACAAAATGTGACATTTGAACGACAACAATGGTTTATGACAGAAAACCCGAATTATAACACATTGACTTATATTCCATAGAAGCAATTAAAATAAACTGACACCACTACGTATTTGCTCCAAACCGGGCTCTGGCATTATTAAGGCCAGAGAGCCCACATCAACAACAACAACATACTCAGTATTATCCCACACCGTGGGGTCTGGGTAGGATAGTGTGTACGCAGACCTTACCCCTACCTTATGAGGATAGAGAGGTTATTTCCAATAGGCCCTCGGCTCAAGAAAGCATAAACACCGCATTAATGAAAATATAGACAAAAAAGGACAGTACCAAAAAGCCATATAGAAGCAGAATAAAAACAACATAGTAAGGTGATCAACAATGAAAGAAAACAATGGTTAGTCATAAAAACCTACTACTAACAGAAAGAGAGATCGTGTGTCAATACTACTGTTATGATCACTCTAGACTACCTACTCTATTACCCTTCCTCGACCTCCATACCTTCCTATCAAGGGTTATGTCCTCGGTCAGCTGAAGTTGCATCATGTCTTGCCTACTCACCTCTCCCGACCTCTTCTTTGGCCTACCTCTACCTCTCCTTAGGCCCTCCAATGTCAACCTCTCACACCTCATCGGGGCGTCTATGCTCCTCCTTACATGACCAAACCACCTAAGCCGCGCTTCCCGCATCTTGTCCTCAATAGGGGCCACCCACCTTGTCGCGAATAACCTCATTTCTGATCATATCTAACCTGGTGTGCCCGCACATCCATCTCAACATCCTCATCTCTGCTACCTTCATCTTCTGGACATGAGCGATCTGCCAACACTCAGCCTCATACATCGTTGGTCTGACCACCACTCTGTAGAGCCTATATCGTTCTTGGTTAATTTTGCATGAAATAAAATTCAAACAGCTGTAAAGAAGCAACTCAATTTTTTTAATTCATGGTAAATTGACTGGTTGATCAATGAGGAACTCCAACCAGTGAAATTATGTAAAGCCTACGTGGAAAGGATGGTGAAACGTGCAACTGTATGGACAGACGGAAAAATCAAGCGCTGAACCTTTGAAACGGTCCATGACAACCGAGGAAAACTTGTCAAATAAGTTAAAGACTTAGATGCTTAATTAGGAGATTGGATGGGTCTTTTATGTCTTAAGCATCAAGGAACAACCCATTTAACCAAGCTATGTGTAAGCTACATTAAGTTCAAACTATGGCTTTAGGATTCAAAACTATGAAGAGAAACAATACAGCAAGCTCCGAAACAACTGCTGCTGGAGATAACTAGCTTATATATATCTTCTGATTAGTGACGAAGTCTTCCCTTCAACACTATGTTTCTCAATGATACTGAATCAGGAACAAAGGTATTTTTATTTGGGACATGTACAATCATTGAGCCGGCATTAAGGTCACACTTGTTCTCTGTTGACCAACTCTAAGTCTAGAAGAAGTAACTTGAGAAAGTATTGTGCAAAAATGTGATGACCCGACAGGTCATTTATAGATTTAACCCTCAATTATGTGTTTCGAAACCCCGAAGAGCTCCGTTTAGCCTTCATCGATTAGCGTGCGCGGTCCGTGTCTTTTTCCGAAAGAGTTTTAGGTGAAACATTGCTGAAAATGTGAAATCGTGCCTTAAAACTCATTTGAGTTGACTTCGATCAACGTTTTGAGCAAACGGACCCGGATCAGTGTTTTGACGGTCCCGGTAGGTCTGTATCGTAATTTGGGACTTGGACGTATGCCCGGAATCGAATTCGGAAGTCCCTAGCTCGAATTATCGCAATTTATTGAAAACTAGAAGCTTAAAGGTTTAAAGAATTAATAAGTTTGACCGAAGTTTGACTTTGTTGCTACCGGGTCCGGATTTTAGTTCCGGAACCTAGTATAGGTTCATTACAGTATTTATGGTGCAAACCAGAGTTGATTTGACGTAATTTGGACGTCCGGTTGAAATATTGAAAGTTCTTAAGTTTCATTGAAAATTGCATTCGTTTTGGTGTCTGATTCGCAGTTCTAGGTGTTATTTTGGTGTTTTGATCGCGCAAGCGAGTTCGTATGATGTTTTTGGACTTGTGTGCATGTTTGGTTTGGAGCCCCGATGACTCGGGTAAGTTTCGGATAGGCTTCGGAGTGGTTTTGGACTTAGAATCATAGCTGGTGCAAGTTATATTTGGTGCTGGACTGCAGACTTCGCAAATGCGAGCCTCGCTTTTGCGAAGGACACTTCGCATTTGCGAGCATGGGCTGGGACTGGGGTTCTCGCATTTGCGAGATTTCTGTCGCATTTACGATAGTATCATGGTCGCAATTGTGAACAAATTGTTCGCATTTGCGATAGCAACATAGGTGTGAAACCTTCGCATTTGCGAAGACTTTTTCGCATTTGCGGGGTTCGCAGGTCGCAATCGCGACATCTGCGCGGTCAAAAGCTGTGAAAGACGGAATTTTAGCTCATTCTTTCAAATTCTTAACCCTAAACACCTTAGAGGCGATTTTCCCAAGAGCTTTTCTTCCTAAATTCATTGGTAAGTGACTTTAATCTACTTTCTTTCAATTACCCATTACCTTCCATAAGATTTCAACCTTAAATCTAGGGTTTCCACGGTAGAAATTAGGGAATTTTTGTAAAATTGAGTTTTAGACCTCGAATTGAGGTCGGATTTCGAATTGAATTGTATAACCTGGCTCGAGGGTAGATGGATGATCGGGTTTTGGACCGAACCTCGGGTTTTGATGAAGCGAGCCCGGGGTTGACTTTTGTTGACTTTTTTAATAATGATCTAAATTGAACCTCTTTCATTCGGGAGTAGTTTCTAAAGCTTATTTTGAATTGTTTGGTCAATAATTTGCTAGATTTGGTTGGTTTTGAGGCTTGTTCGAAAGGCAAGATCGTGATTGAATTTTGAGTTGATTGCGGAGTGTGGTAAGTATTGGATCTAACCTTTGACTTGAGGGAATTAGGAATCCTTGATGCTATGTGTTATGTGAATTTCATGTATAGCGGCGTATATGCGAGGTGACGAGTGTCTATACGCTATCAATTACCTGTTTCCATGTCTACTCGTACTTCATTAATTATAGCATTTCATGTCTTGATTGTTACATGCCTTAATTGATTCACATGCCTTAACTTGTTACTTGTCATTTATTATCCTCGCATCATAAAATGTTAATTTCTCTCATGCTTCTATGCTTAATTGATATTTGCCTTAATTGTATTTTTTTTTTTTGATGACCAAGAAATCCGTCTGGGGCAGATCCTTTGGACCAACCGCAGCCTTCGAAACTCGGTGGATAATGGGCCCAACCCTCTACCCTTCTCCACTTAAATACCAGGCTTTGCTTTGCATGGTGCGGGGGCTTGAACCTCTGACCTAAGACACAAATCCACCACCCTTTGCCACTTGAGCTAGGCCCTGGGGGCGATATTTGCCTTAATTGTATTACTTGTACCTCTTTACCTATTATATATTTGACTGTCTTGTTTCTCAGTATTAAGTGTAGCTTTTCATGATTTGGTACGAGATTCCTTCTCGATGTGTAGTTTTTATATTCATTAATCGTGGAGATTCTTGTGATTCGAGTTGTTAAATCGATTGCACTTATTGATGTAGTTATACTGATATGGTGTGATCGGGTTGCGCACCGCAACAGGTGAAATAAGGGTGGATTTATATGGTGAAATAAGGGTGACTTTATATTGATACGGTGGGATTGGGTTGCGCGCCGCAACAAGTGAAATAAGGGTAGATTGATATGGTGAAATAAAGGTGAATTATGATATTGACTCCGATTATATGGTGGGATCGGGTTGCGTGCAACATATATTTACTTATTATTATTGATATTTATATGGTGGAATAAGGGAGGATAGTGTTGTACGGTGAGATCGGGTTGCGCGCCGCAATATTTTATGTATTTCTATTCCTTATTGTGTTGTGTTGGCTTCGGTACTTTCATACGAGCCTCTAGGGATTGGTATTTCTGGCATTTACTGGTTTTTCTTCGAAGATTGAGTTATTTTCATGAGTTAACTGCCTTATTTCGTTTCCGTATTTTCCTTTCCTGTCATTATTTTATAATGCGTATAGGTTACATTGTAAGTGACCCGCCTTAGCCTCGTCACTACTTCGTCGAGGTTAGGCTCGGCATTTACAGAGTACATGTCGGTTGTACTCATACTACACTATGCACATCTTGTGTAAATTTTGGAGTCGGTCCCAGCGGTGGTCAATAAATTGCTCGGGTTGACCATCAGTGTGTAGACTTGAGCTACTCGACGTTCGCAGCCCTGAAGTCCCCTCCTACTTTATCACTGTGTTTTTCTTTCAGACAGCTTTACTTTCATTCCGACCTTTATCTGTAATATTTTAGTAGCTCGTGCACTTGTGACACCAGATTCGAGGTTGTATTAGATACTTTAGTTGTTATGGTTTTCCGCACATTACTTCAGATTTATTTCAATTATTTCGGTTTCTTTATTATTATTTAATCTGAACTGTTAAAAACATGGATAAACTATTCTAACGTTGGCTTACCTAGCAAGTGAAATGTTAGGCGCCATCACGGTCCCGAGGGCAGGATTTCTGGGTCGTGACAAAAAAGTACTTTAATTTCAACATTTAATAAAATGCTTGCCTGAAATTGGGGTTTGAACATATAACTTTAGAAGACAAGTATCCTTCAGGAAGAGCAACCCCCCTTTGTTCGAGATAAGATTCAAGAATGGGAACTAATCGTTTTGCCTCTGCTACCTGAAATATAGAAACTCAAATCATGCAATGGAATTAAGAAAAGCAACATTCCACATGCAGTCCTATCCAAAGTTAAGGAACCATATGATCGAAACTTAATTACTCGATGAGAAGATATTATCGACCAGAGCATGCACCACAACAGAAATGATGCAAGAATGAAAAGAAGAAAGCAAAAGAGGGTATCTGAATTAAATTGTATCCCCACCAAATATCCTAGAAGCGGCAATTCAATGCAGAACATAATAAAATCTCACTATAAAACTTTGGGAGGACAAGGGGTCATAACTACCATTGCATAAAGATGAGCTTACTCTCCATACAATCAAACAGCCAACAGCAAATGCCAACTGCTAATCTCCTGGTTGCATCTCCTCTCAGAGAGAGCCTTTAGGGATATGCTTCATCATATGAACAACAGTGCCATAAAGTTGTGCCTCCAAGAAGACACTTTCTTTGCCAAACAGTTCAAGCCCATTCATTGAATAAGGGATGACATTGGTACTCCTACTTGGTTCTTCAGAGAAACTAATATGGAAAACTCATATAGTGAGTTAAATATTATTAATCGGGCTAAGCTAGCAGGCCCTCCGGGTTGTTTTCTCTCTGTAAACATTACCATCCGAAGCATAATGCTGGACTCTATGAAGCAAACTGCATTTCTTTTGCTACTTGATTTAATTATAGGAAGAAATTTCATAAAAAGTGTTGGGGGATTATTCAGATTTCACAAATTGGCTTTCAGAAATTGTTCATGCCAACTCCAGCATTAATTGGGGTAGAAATAATCAATACTATCAACATCCAATCGCAGAAACAACAAAATAACTCTGCAGTTTGGTCCAAGAAGATATTTTGTAACAGAACGGTTTCACGAGAGGGGATATAACTGGTAGGGTGTTTTTAAGGGATAACTAACTTCAGTGAAAGAATGTCTGTAGTAAACATAAGCAAGGAAACTTATCTCTTCAGAGAGTGTTTGATATTCAATTTGAAATTCTACATGTAGAAAATCATGGGATTTATCTCACCACTGCTTTCCGTTAAAGTCTTTTTATGAAACCGAATATAAACAGCAAAAGATATATAATTTCTTCTTGGCACAATCATGACGAACAAATTCTAGACAGCTTATTTGCATAGTCATGAAGACTTAAAGGAGAAAATAATAGCAAGTAGAACTACAGAGAATTACTCGTGTACAGGCATTAAGCAATTTTACGTTAGAAATTCGCACAATATACAAACTCTACGCGATACTTGGCCTCATGAGTAGCAGTGCAAGGGTAAAAGCATAAATTTCACTAAACTTGTGGCACTAAGGCAAGGATTCGATGGACCTACCAAATCTTTCAAACATCAACTAGATTGAATCCCTAACATCAAACAAATAATAAAACAGAGATTTTCAGCTTACAGGATCTGAGATATGCTGGGTCTTGTGTTTATGCCCTCCAGTGCAAACCCATCTCCCATCCTTATCAGTGGCCACAAATCCCGAGACATTCTTTACACAGATTACTACTGCTTCCCTGCAGAAGGAAAACCTAATATTATCCCCTGGTTTTCTTTCAGGCTAATGAAGAGAAATAGAACTCTTTAATAACAGAGAGTGTTATTCTTGAGGTACCTTCTTGTATAAAATGAGTTTGAACAGACACAACACAAGTAAAAGAATATGGAAAACCAGAAAAGAGAAATCAACTTTAGTGTGTAAAAATCCTACTCAAACACAAAGCATTAAGATTATAGCAATAACCAAGGAACTATTTAAATATATACTAAACATTCGGGCTTGATATATTTAGATATACATACCGCTGTGTGACGAGAACTATATCAATACTTTGCCGAGAACCAGAATCAGCATCAGGAATTTGAAGCCCAACATAAACCTTACCACCATAGATCTTCTCAAGTCTAGTTTCACACAAAAAGGAAATGAGAATTATCATTAAATCACCAATCAGTGGAAAAGACCACAAAAAAGAAACCAAATAACCTATCTGTTCCAGACACTATTTTTTTAATTAATCGTTCCAAAAAGAAACTAACTTTTTATATTTGAAAACTATTTAGCTTTAAATTTTTCATTTGGAGTAAGCATGATAGTACTGTAACAATACCAAGAGGGTGACCACCTATAGGTTATAGCAGGTAAAGGGTGGATTAACTCAGAAAAACGTGCTGAGTCTGACCCGAACACCTATCATTATCTTAAAGCTAGTGTGATATACCTTTGTGCAACGGAAAAGAGGGCATTGAAATCAGAGGCTTCGGTGTCGAGAAGGTCGTCGTCGTAAAAGAAGCGCTTAACCACTCTGTAAACGACTAGACCACAAATCAGCTGCACCCACATCCCGATTTCCTCACCGTCAGTCGCTGTTTCCGATTATGATTAATTGACTATGATAATTCCAGTATTAATTTAGGTGCACTACAAGTATTGATATGGAGCTGGAATATCTGGGTGACAATAGAGAGAGTTTGGGAAATGGGAGAATATACTTCCTATGAAAGTTTCGGAAGCTGGACGTGGATCATTGATTTTACAAACACGCGATTCTGTTCGATATTTACTTTTTTTTAATTTGTATATCTATACATTACACATTAATTATACATATATAATATATGAATTATATTCAGCTATTTGGGTTAATTCTTTTTTGTGATTTTGGATTTCACAAACAACTTGTTAATCTATTGTATCGTATTGTATTGTATTATTATCCCAAAATAATATTTATTTTAATTGTTTATTTAAAATTTATAATATTGTATTGTTAAATTCATAACCTCATTTTACAAAACAATTGATTTGGTGTGATTGTTTTTTATTTTTCTTTCCAATTATACCTTACTTATGACTCCATAATTATATTTTACCCTTTACCTTTTTTTTAACTCCAAATCTCCAACTTATTGACCTATTTTGTCTTCTTGAATCTTTTCTAGAATTGGTTCGTTTTTTTCCATCTAAATCTCCAATTTTCCGTTCGTTTCTTACTCTTTTTCCATCATTCTATGATTATTATTTTTTGCTAATGATAGTTAATCTTTTCTTCAGGTTTCTGCTCTTGTTTTTAAGCTACATAATTGGTGATAAATTAGTAGAAAGAGGTTTTCTTAAATTATTTTTACGTGTTATTCTTGATATATTTAATATTTAAAATAATTGATGTTATTTTAGTAAACTTATCAGTTATATTATATTACGATATAGTCAAACCAAACAATAAAAATATTATTTAATAACAGCAAATATTACAATCTATCTAAATATTGTATTTACAAAACGATATTGTTTACCCTTAAAATCGGATAACAATTGAATTTGTAAGTGGTTTTAAGGATATGTGATTTAACTTGACACAAAACGATAAATCAGATTGTAATTGAAATAAGCAATGAAAAAGTAAATGCAAACCACACAAGTGGAACAGTCTTGGCCTTGGAGGTTAGCCACCCTCGAGCCAAAAGTGATTTGATTGATATCAGAACAGAATAACAAGAGAATGATAAGAACTTAAGGAGAATAATAATATATTGCTTTGAGATGCGTATTACAATATGCCCAATGAATAATCAAACCCCCCTTTATATAGTAGAGGAATCCTACTTTAGGTACAATTCTATAAAAGGTAAAAGATCTCTTGATTCACTGATTGCCGGTTCCGTATTGATTCGTGTCGAGATTTCCGCCGTAATATCCGACCAGTCATGGATATTTCGGATTATGTTAGTTACCCCAACAATGTTTCTCCGAGCTCATTCGAGGCTAAGGTCGACACCAGACTTAATGTTCTTCGAAGGCAGTCTTTTCGACTTCGGGTTCTAGCTCGATGGGACTCGAGATCGATCTTCAGTCCTTGGTTGCCATGTTCCAATCCCAATCTAGCAAGTTGTAGTCGAGCTCAACTTCGATCGTATACAGATAGTCCCCTCGTTTTTCGGAGAGTAGATGACGAGAAACAACATGAACTTCCGATCCTTACTTCGATATTTTGTGATAGAAACGACAAAACAGTTGAAATGTCTCGTTAGTCAAGTCTTAATGGCATTAAATGCCTGTCAGCTGTCGGTCGGCCACTCCCAGATGTGAACAGTCGCTGAGAAACTATAAATACCCTCTTATTAGTTAATTCAAACTTTACTTTCAAACCTTCTACCCTCGTACCTTAGAAATTTCAACACTTCTAAGCATTAATTTTCTGATTACTCTGAAATCCTTTTATAAGAACTTCTTTTCTTTACCCCAAACCATCAAGCATACTCTTCTAACTTCATCTTTTTCCTTCATTTTCCAAAGAAATGGCAAAGACTTCAAAATCTGTTCCTCAAAAAGAGACTCCTTCCACCTCGTGGTCGCCTACCGAAGAGACTGATTCACATACAGCTATCAAGGAACCAGCACCGAAACCTCCTCTAAAAATGTTCATCCCGGGGGGATTCTCGGTCAATGCTGATTTTAAAGTCGAAAAGCCATCCTCCGTACCAGGCCAGTGTGAGGAGGTCTGAAGGTATATTTGTTCGATCACCGAGGAAATTCTCTCCGAAGTCAAGATGGATTATAATTGGGCTGACAAACATGTGGTGGTTTCCGAACTTGACGAGGCCATCACCATCCACGTCGAGTGAGTTTTAAGTGTTTACACTTATCCGTTCACGTTGGATCCCTTGGACCCGGTCATCATCGACTTCTGCAAGAGATACGAGGTAACCCCCATCCAGATTCACCCTTCTTTCTGGAGGATCATAATCCTCCTCTGTTTCTTCGTGAGCAAGATCGAGGGGTGCCCTTTCACGATCGACCACCTTATACATTTGTACAGTCCCCGACTCTACTGGGGATGACTGATCAAGCTCGCCCGTTGGGCTAGTAAAGCTGCGTTCTCGAGTATCGATGAAGATAGGGATCGAGGATGGCTAGGCCGTTTCGTCCGAGTGAGGACCTCGAACTTGATCCCGGCAGAGTAAATGTCGTTCCCTGAGAAATGGAATATGAAACGTAAGTATCTAATTTTGCTTTCAAGGTTTTATTTATCGCCCCTTTTCTTTCTTTCTTAGCGGTGTTCTGTGATGGTGCAGTTGTTGCCCGGATCCCGAATGCGGTTCCTCGACTCAAGGAGTGGGTCGAGGGTATAGTATCGCAAAGGCCTTATTTCGAGTGCTCGTGGCGCGAGCTTTCAAGAGGTTGATGAGAGGCCCGTTCGCACGGTGAGATCTCTTTCACTAGTACTTTTTGGTTTCCGTTTTGCATGACTAAGTCCTTACTTGTTTTATTTCTTATTGTAGGTTTACCCAAGGATGTCCAAATGAGACCTCCAACTGGTACTGATGATCTGCCCACTGAATCCCCTGCTCCAAAACAGGGCGAAGAGAAGAAGAGAAAAAGGGCCCTGAGTTCTCCGGGCTCGGAGAAAAAGAAGCCGAAGAGAAGGCTGGTGCGTAAGTCTAAGTGAAGCATCAGTGCTCGAACACCACCTACGGGTTTTCTCTATCAATTGAGGGATGAATCTGAAGAAGAACAAGAGGAAGAAACCTTCAATCTGGTGACCTGAGTGTCGACACGAATTGAAGGGCAAGGGGCCTCCGAACCAGAGGGAGACGATGCCGATCTTAATCAAGCTAGGGAGGTCTAGGAGGAGGCCGAGATCAAAGCTTCCCGGGACATGGGCAGTGCACCGAAGGAATCTCTCGGTGCGATAGAGATCACCGAGTCATCTTCATTCACTGAGTCCAGTTACAATGAGGCTCAGACGGTAAAAGAATGTCCCAATGAGGGAGTCCTCAAAGTGGACGATCCCTTTCGCAGCTTCTTTGATGGAGTGGACTCTATGGACACGGAGGGTGTCACCGGGTTGGGTGATTTAGAGATACTGAGGAAGAACCCATCTTAGGGAGCAAGCGGTCCTTCCTCGAGTCCCAAACTAGTCCCTTGACAATATCACAAGAGCTACATGATGATAGGCTATAATTACGTATTTTAGTCGCTTATTACACTCTAATTTACTGCACTTTAATTGAGTTTGATCTTTAATCTCTAGTGTTTTTGCACTAATTGTGTGTTTTATGCCTTGTAGGAGTGATTTCGAACTATGTAAATGTTATGAAATGAATTCAAGTGATTTGGAGCTTTTAAGTCTGAGTAAAAGCCCAAGGAATTAAGTCAGGATCGTGTTCGGGGATCAACGGATGATAGGGCAACGAAACGAAGAATCGAGCAGGCATATTCTGCATTGTCTAGTAAAATACACATAACATTTTGCTCAGAACTCCGTTTGTGCTCCAAAATACATATTTGGAAAGCTAATTTAAAGAGCTACAACCTTTATGTTTACGTGTTTTTCAAATTCCCAACAAAATAGAGTGAAAGGTGCGCAGAAAGTGCGCGGCCGCGCACTGACCGCGCATATGGGGCAGAAAGTATGAAAAGTGTGCCGCCAAGTGCGCGGACACGCACGTCCTGTCCGGGAAAAGTGTCCTTTCTCGCGTAGGAGAAGGCATAATTGTTTGGGCCCGACCCTACTTGGTATATATATACATGAAAAATAGTATTTTGAGGACTTTTGACATACTTTAGACCTCGGATTCGACCTAAGGAGGCAAGAACACACTAGGAGCAAGGAGGAGAATTCTTCTACGAGTTTTTCACTTCCTTCTTCCTATTTCTATTATTGATTATGAATTCTAGTATTGTAGTTATGCATACTATTATGGATAGCTAATTTGTTATCTAGGGTTTTGATGGAAATTTTGTAGGATAAATTCTTGTTATGTTTTTATATAATTGAGCCGTTGGATTTCTCTACTTGTTCAACTACGTGTTTATTGTGGTTGGTTGAAGAGCTCTCAATCAACTATGCCTATTTATTGTGTATTACTCGAAAGAGAGTGCATATTTAGGTAGTTGTTGAACAACATCACTCATAACATATATGAGGGATCTATACGGAAGGTTTAAAGGTGGGATTAGGAATAACGAAACCTTGGTGTGATCCGAGTGAGCCGTAACTTAGTGCCAGCTAGCGTAGTTCGGAAGAATATGTCTAGTAAATTGTGGTAGTTACTCGGGAGAGTATTACGACACTCAGAGCGCTCATGATCGGTAGAGAATACTTGGGCAAAATTATAGAAGACGTAGCGGGAAGGATTCCGACAATTGGGGAAATCATAACTCTAGACCTCCTTAATCTTTTCTCCAACCCGTAGTATCTTTAGTTGTTAATCTACTACTTTAATTATTTAGTTAATTAGATATAAGAATCTTTATATTTATAACTTAGGAATTGTTTGGGCTTATCTTCTTAGTGGTAGTCAACAACTGTAGCTAAGCCTTAGTTCTCTGTGGGATTCGACTCTGGACTTGTAAAGCAGATTATATTTGTAGCGACCGCTTAGTCCTTTTTATAAGGCATAGTTGGGCATGATCAAATTTTGGTGCCGTTGCCGGGGAACTAACGGTGTAGCTATAGGTGTACATATTTCTAGGTTGTAAGTTTGAACTTTTATTTTTGTTTTCCTGTATTTGATTATTTTTTTTAAATTTTTTTATTTTTGATCTGAGAGACATGTCATCTTGGAATTATAAGAGTTTTGATGTTGGTAATTCTACTTTTGATCCTCCTTATGCATATTGTGGAGGAAACCACCCATTGCAAAATTGTCAAAATATTCCCGAGAGTAAGTTATGTGCACCAACTCAATCTTATGTGTGGAATGTGTGTGATATGTGTGGTGGTCAAGATGGTCACTTTCATGGTTGTGATTATATGTCTTATCCTCCCCCAACCCCTTACTATGATGGTTCTACTTTTTCTGGTGAAGTTAATACGAACAAAAAACCCAGGGAAGCTGACCTGAAGGAGATCAAAGATGTGTTAAAGTATTCCATGGAACAATATGATAAGAAACCACTATAGATACAAATGCAAGAGGCAACTATTCACAACCCGGAGGCTCAAGCGAATAAACTAATTGAACCTTGTAAAGCGCAACAAGTTTACATTGTGGATAGTAGCCAAGAAGAGCATGAATTGGCTGCAGAAATTGCCATTATAATAGAGGAGTTGAGAGTAGAATATGACCAAACCAATCAACTAGAATTTGAGGATGTTGATGTTATAGAAGAGATACTAGAGTCAACCAAGGACATTGATGATACATATTTAGTTGACTCTAGTGTCATTAGTGTTGAGGATGTAGACAATCCCAATGTTCATGTAGTTGAGCGCATTGGTCCACACTCCAAGTATTTTTCCACATTGTGTTTGGATGAAGATATAGAAATAGAGCCATCCAAGCCACTTGAGGAGTCAAGGAATAAGGAACAAGATGCCTACATTCTGGAATTCTTCTTGCCAGAAAGTCGGGAATACACATCTCATCTAAAGGCCAAGAAGTGCAGAATATTACATTGTTTTATTGGGCCAGTCAAATTCGTTCCACCACCCCGGGAGCATGATCATAGAGCAGAATCAAAACTTGGGATCCAATTCATAAGTTCAAAGTGGAGGTAGAAAGTGATTCGCGTCATGCTGCAACGTTAAATCAAGCGCTTGTTGGGAGACAACCTAGCTTTACTGCTTTATTTTTATTTATTTTTTTAATTGTATTATGTTTGTAGTGTCGATTTTTGATTTTCTAGGAGTATGGAAAGCAAAGCTATTAGAAGGATGCAACAACAAACTAGATGGTTGGAACTAAGTGTGAGATACCCGCACGAAGGACCAGGCCTGAGAGAAGTTTGAGTACCCCATGAGCTGCTAGTGCTTCGGCCTTTGGCCTACCAGGGAGTTTCTTTTACCCTCTTATTAGTTATGATGTGCATTGGTGACAAAGCACAATTTTAAGTATGGGGTGAGGAGATTGTCTTGGTGACTTTCTATGCTACTTTAGCTGTGTTACTTTCTATGTTACTTTAGTTATGTTAGTTTAATTGAATAATGCTTTTTTTTTTAAAAAGATTGGACTTTTCCCGACGATGGATCTATTAGACAATTTTCTTGAGGGATTTAAGTCTTAAGAAAAAAAGACAAAAAGATTTTCTTTTGTTAGGAAGTGTAGCAATTACCCCTTGGTTTTTCTTTGTGTCGGTTCTTTTTCAAGGGTTTTGTTTGAACCAGGTGTAGCTAGTTTTATTTTTCTTAGGAATAGGAGCCATTGTGTTGTGTTTTGAATTGAAGAAATATCTCTTGACTTTGTTATGCCTTGAGAATAGTGAGTACTTTGGTTGTGCCGCTTAGGCTCAGTTTTTGACTCTTGTAGAAGTACCTTAAATTGTATGATCTTAACTTTGCTTAACTGCTTTGGCTAGAGCGTCTTGATGAATCCAATCTTGAGTGTGTTATGTGCCATGTGTGTGTGAAGTTTGGGTGTTATTCTGCATTGCATTTGATGCCTAGAACTTGCCCCGTGTGTTTGCAAAGCGAAATAGTAGTTTTGTTTAGTCTTGGAAGTGATATTGGCGTTTCTTTGTTGAGCAAGATATGTATATTTTACCCGCCTAATTGTTATGTATCATAGTTAACCCCTTTGATCCTGTAATCCTATTTCTTTGGCAACCACATTACAAGCCTTACCCATTTATTTGAATTAATCATCTATTTGAACCTTCTAACCTCTCATGAGCACTTGAATTGTTATGAACTGTGTAAAAGTTAAAGTGTGGGGTGGTTGGTTTGGCTTTTGAGTGGAACTAATGAAATAAGGAGAAAAGTGCACTGTTTTGAAAAAGTAAGAGCCGCTTGAATTGAAAAAAGAAAGAAAAGGAAAAAATAGTTGTATTGCTGTGAAAAAAAATATTCCTTGATAAGTGGTGACTCTTGATGTAATTGTGCTTAAAGAAGTATGGAGTTAATATATATTGATGTGAAGGTGGAGTTATGGTTTCACATAAGTGTGGGGTTTTAAATGTTAAAGTATATGTATTAAAGTGCTTAGGGAGGTGTAGTCACTCTTATATCTAAATATATCTTACCCGTCCCGCAACATACATTACAACCAAATAAAGTCCTACTTGATCCGAGACTGAATGAGCTCGATTAGTAGAGTAGTACACTACGGGCAAGCCTATGGTGCATCTTTTGTGGCATATGAATGTTATTTCTGAGAGTGAGTGAATACTTTCTATCTTGAGTTCCTAAGCGTTCTTAAATTTTATTGTGTGGAACTGCTCTCTTTTGTTGTGTGAGGGCACTTGATTCATGAAGGAAAGGTAATGTCAGTAACCTCTATGTTAGAATAAGTGGGTGAGTTGTGAATAATGCGTGGTACTTGTGAGTCAAATCTTGAGGTGAAGATGTACGCTTTTGTGCTTAGTCTATTTTAAATATTGTTGGTGTGATGAGTTAGGAGAATTGTTTAAAAAGGTCGTGTCTATATAAAGTGTAGTTTGATTGCTCGAGGACGAGCAATGGTTTAAGTGTGCGGTGTTGATTATAGGCCATAATTACTTATTTATTCACTTATTACACTCTAATTTACTGTACTTTAATTGAGTTTGAGCTTTAATCGCTAGTGTTTTGCACTAATTGTGTATTTTATGCCTTGTAGGAGTGATTCCGAACTATGTAGATGTTATGGAATGAATTCAAGTGATTTAGAGCTTTGAAGTCTTAGTAAAAGCCCAAGGAATTAATCCGGGATCATGTTCGGGGATCAACGGATGATAGGGCAACGAAATGAAGAATCGAGCAGACATATTACATGTTGTCTAGTAAACTACACATTACTTTTTGCTCAGAACTCCGTTTGGGCTTCACAATCTATATTTGGAAAGCTAATTCAAAGGGCTACAACTTTCTTGTTTTACGTTTGTTCAAATTCCCAACAGAACGTGGGGCAAAGTACGCGGCCGCGTACTGACCGCACATATGGGGCAGAAAGTATGAAAAGTGCGCAGCCAAGTGCGCTGGCACACTTCCAGGTGCGCGGCCGCACACGTCCTGTCCGGAAAAAGTGTCCTTTTTCGCGTAGGAGAAGGTATAATTGTTTGGGCCCGACCCTACTTGGTATATATACATGGAAGAACGGTATTTTGAGGACTTTTGACATACTTTAGACCTGGGATTCGACCTAAGGAGGCAAGAACACACTAGGAGCAAGGCGGAGGATTCTTCTACGAGTTTTTCACTTCCTTCTTCCTATTTCTATTATTGGTTATGAATTCTAGTATTGTAGTTATGCATACTATTATGGATACCTAATTTGTTATCTAGGGTTTTGATGGAACCTTTTGTAGGATAAATTCTTGTTATGTTTTTATATAATTGAGCCGTTGGATTTCTCTACTTGTTTAACTACGTGTTTATTGTGGTTGGTTGAAGAGCTCTCAATCGACTGTGCCTATTTAGTGTATATTACTCGGAAAAGAGTACATATTTAGGTAGTTGTTGAACAACATCACTCCTAACGTATATGAGAGATCTATACAGAGGGTTTAAAGGTGGGATTAGGAATAACGAAACCTTGGTGCGATCCGAGTGAGCCGTAACTTAGTGCCAGCCAGTGTAGTTCGGAAGAATATGTCTAGTAAATTGTGGTAGTTACTCGGGAGAGAATTACGATACTCAGAGCACTCATGATCGGTAGAGAATACTTAGGCAAAATTATAGAAAACGTAGCGGGAAGGATTCTGACAATTGGAAAAATCATAACTCTAGACCTCCTTAATCTTTTCTCCAACCCGTAGTATCCTTAGTTGTTAATCTACTTCTTTAATTATTTAGTTAATTAGATATAAGAATCTTAATATTTATAACTTAGGAATTGTTCGAGCTTATCTTCTTAGTGGTAGTCAACAATTGTAGCTAAGCCTTAGTTCTCTGTGGGATTCGACTCCGGACTTGTAAACCGGATTATATTTGCAGCGACCGCTTAGTCCTTTTTATAAGGCATAGTTGGGCGTGATCACTGCACGTATCTCTCTGCCCTAACAATATCATAATAGCCACCCGTATCGCTCTGCCCTGACAATTTTATAATAGCCATCTGTATCGCTACGCCCAACAGGCCCACATGTGCCACAAAATCACAAAACAATAATTCCAAAGTTTCTTCAGGGATATGAGTTCATAATTTATCAACAAGGTGCACAAGGACATAAAAATGATAAAATACGGATGCGTATTTAATAAATAATGTATTACCACGGCTAAAACAAGTGTAGTGATCATGTTCTCATAGCCACAAAGTGATGGAGTATATTTCATATATACTACATCCCAAAATTAGCATATTAATAGCCTAAGGTCTAATCCGGTCATAATCCCACAAATATCACATGCTTACACACTTGGCACTTCGTGTGCACGTCACTTTTCACATAACACAAATAAGCAATTAAGGCCAAATCCTAAGGGGTATTCCCTCACACAAGGTTAGGCAAGATACTTACCTCAAATAAGCCAAATCAATACTCTAAAAAGCCCTTGCCCCTCGAATCGACATCCGAACGGGTCAAATCTAGCAAAACAACAACTCAATAATATCAAACACGACTTTAGAAATCAATTCCAATTAATAAAGCTCCGATCTTTATCAAAAATTAAAAATTCAACCATAACGTCAATCGAGGCCTGCCTCTCGAAACTGGACGAAAGTCACAAAATCCGAAAACTCATTCGAAACGAGTCCAACCATACAAGATTCATCCAAATCCGACTCTGAATCGAGGTTCAAATTCCTATTTTTTTATTTTATAAAAGTTTTGCCAAAATCCCTAATTTTCCTCGCTTAGATTCTTCAATCAAATGTTAAAACCAAGAATGAAATCATGAATAATAAACAAATCCAAGTCAAGAACACTTATCCTAAACCAAATCGTGAAAATCTGCTAAAAACGCCCAAATCCGAGCTACCAATATCAAAATATGATAAAATAACTCAAACCCTCGAAATATAATATTTAAGTCTTCCTAGGGGTTCTCTTCGCGATTGTGGGACCTACTTCGCGATCGCGAAACACAAGTCATCAGCTGCCTCCAAAAGATCCTCCACGAACGTGACTGGGATGTGATCGCGATTCATCAATCACTTAAGCCTACGTGAACGCGATGCCTTCCCACGAATGTGAAGGACAAACCATTTGAATTTCCCATCCTGACACAAACCCTAAGCGATCGTGATCAACCAACGTGAACGCGACGCTTTAGCTCCCCAAGGTCCGCGATCGCAACATCCCCACCGCGAACACGAAGAAGAAAAGACTGCCAACCACCAAACACACTTTGCGATCGCAATACCTCATCTGCGATCGCGATGAACACCAGTACACCAGATAATTAGCAACTCCAAACATAAGTGAAATGATCCGAAACTCATCTGAAACACACCCGAGGAACTCGGGACCCCGCCCAATTACACCAGCCAATCCCAAAATATAACACGGACTTACTCAAGGCCTCAAATCACACAAAATAACATCAAAATCACGAATCGTTCCTACATTCAATGAACTAATCTAAATTTTTGAATTTCGAACTTACGACGAACATGACTAAACAATTCAGAATAACACCAAATTTTACAAACAAGTCATAAATCCCCATGCGAACCTATTCCAAGGCTCGAAATCTCAAACGGACATCGATAACTACAAAGTCAACTATGGGTCAAACCTATGAACTTCTAAACCATTAAATTGCCAACTTTTTCCAATAACATCCAAAACAACCTAGGAACGTCCGAATCCAAATCCGGACATATGCCTAAGTCCAAAATCACCATCCGATCTGAGGTCAAATACACAAAAGACAAACTTGGTTAACACTTGTAATTAAGCTTCCAAACTAGGAACTAAGTATTCCAATTCAATCCAAAACCTTCCCGAAACCAAGCCAACCATCCCCGCAAGTCACATAATCACAAATAAGCACATAGAAACCATAAAAAGGGATAACAGGGCTCAAATACACAAAATGACCGGTTGGGTCTTTACATTCTCCCTCTCCTAAATAAACGTTTGTCCTCGAGCGAGTTAAGAAACATACTTGAAGTGCCAAAAAGATGAGGATATCTGCTCTGCATATCGTGCTCAGTCTCCCAAGTCACCTCCTTGACTGATTGACCTCTCCACTAGACCTTCACTGATGCAATATTCTTCGATCTCAACTTCCAAACCTGCCTATCCACAATGACCACATGCTCCACAACATAAGTAAAATCCTTATTAGGCTACACCGAGCTAAAATCTACCATATGTGACAGATCCTTATGGTACTTCCGGAGCATGAAAATATGGAACACCGAATGAACTCTCAATAAGCGGGCAGGCAAAGCAAGTCTGTAGGCCACCTCAACAATTCTTTCTAGAATCTCAAACAGACCAATATACCGAGAGCTCAACTTGCCCTTCTTCCCGAACCTCATCACACTTTTTATGGGCAAAACTCTAAGTAAAACCCTCTCAGTTACCATGAATGCCATATCACGAACCTTCCTATCAATATAATTCTTTTGTTTGGACTACGCTATATGAAGCCGCTCTTGAATAAATTTCACCTTCTCCAAAGCATCACGAACCAGATTAGTGCCCAACAACCTAGCCTCCACAGGCTCAAACCAATCAACCGTAGAACGACATCGTCTTCATATAAGGCCTCAAAAGGAGCCATCGGGATACTCGACTGCTAGCTGTTGTTGTAGGTTAACTCTGTTAATGGTAGAAACTAATCCCATTGGCCCACGAAATTAATGGCACAGGTTCACAACATGTCCTCCAAGATATAAATAGTATGCTCGGACTGCCCGTCTATCAGGGGATGAAATGTCGTACTCAGCAAGACCTGTGTGCCCAACTCATGCTGCATGGATCTCCAAAAATGCAATGTAAACTGAGTGCATCGATCCTATATAATAGATACAGGCATACCATGGAGGCGAACCACCTCTTGAAGATAAATCCGAGCCAACTATCATGAATGGAATGAAGTGTGCACACTTGGTCAGTCTGTCCACAATGACCCACAAACCATCAAATCTCCTCAAAGTCCATGGCAGACCAACCAAAAAATCCATAGTGATACGCTCCCACTTCTACTCCGGTATATCTAGCCTCTAAAGCAACCCACCTCGTCTCTGATGCTCATACTTAACCTGCTGATAGTTCAAACACCGTGCCATATACTCAACAATATCTTTCTTCATTCTCCGCCACCAATAATGTTGCTTCAAATCATGGTACATCTTTGCGGTCCTAAAAATTAACCTCCTAAAAGATTAGCTCCCGCAACCATCCATATTAGGCATACAAATCCAGTCCTGAAGCCTCAACACACCATTATCACCTATAGTCACATCTTTAGCATCACAGTGTTGCACCATGTCCTTAAGGACAAACAAGTGGGGATCATCATATTGACGCGCCTTGATGCGCTCAAACAAGGATGACTGTGATATAACATAGACAAGAATCCTGCTAGCCTCCGAAATATCCAACCTCACAAACCTGTTGGCTATAGCCTGAACATCCAAAGCTAACAATCTCTCCCCAGCTGGAATAAAAGCAAGACTCCACATGCTCTTCGCCTTCCTACCCAAGCCGTCGGCCACAACATTGGCCTTTCTCGGATGATAAAGAATGGTGATATCGTAGTCCATCAGTAACTTTAACCACCTCTGTTGCCTTAAGTTCAAATCATTTTTCTTGTGTAAGTGCTGAAGACTGCGGTGATCTGTATACACCTCATAAGACATGTCGTAAAGATAATGCCTCCAAATCTTGAGCGCGTGTACAATATCTGCCAACTCCAAATCGTGCATTAGGTAGTTCTTCTCATGGGCAATCACCCGATCACTTTTCATCAATACACATCCAATTCCAACCCGTGAAGCATCACAATAAACCGTATATGACCCCGATCCTGAAGGCAAAACTAACACTGGAGCTGTAGTCAAAGCTATCTTGAGATTTTGAAATCTCTCCTCACACTCATCCGACCATCTGAATAGGGCACCATTCTGAGTCAACCTGGTCAATGGAGCTACAATAGACGAGATACCCTCTACAAAGATGCAATAATACCCAGCCAAGCCTAGAAAACTCCTGATCTCAGTAGCAGTGGAAGGTGTGGGCCAACTCCAAACTACCTCAATATTCTTTGGATCCATCTTAATCCCCTCATTGGACAACACGTAACCCAAGAATGCCACTGAGTCTAACCAAAACTCGCACTTGGAGAATTTAGCATACAGTTTCTCTCCCATAAAGTCTGGAGCATGATCTTTAAATATTGCTCATACTCCTCCCGACTGCAGAATACACCAATATATCATCAATGAACAATAACGAAGGAATCAAGATAAGGCTGAAACACGTCGTTCATCAAGTGCATGAAGTCTCCTAGGGCATTGGTCATCCCAAAAGACATCACCAAGAACTCAGAATGCCTAACGGGTCCTGAAAGCCATCTTAGGAATATCTAAAGCCCTAATTTTCACCTGATGGTACCCCGATCTCAAATCAATCTTCGAGAATATCCTGGCACCTTAAAGCTGATCAAATAAATCATCAATATGCGGTAGTGGATACTTGTTCTTGATAGTAACCTTGTTCAATTGCTTGTAGTCAATACATATTCTCATGGATACGTCCATCTTCTTCCCAAATAGAATCGAAGCACCCCAAGGTGACACAGTCGGCCTGATGAAACCTTTATCTAGAAATTTCTACAATTGTTCCTTTAATTCCTTCAACTCAGCTGGAGCCATGCGGTACGGTAGGAATAGATATGGGTTGAGTGCCCAGCACCAAGTCAATACCAAAATCAATATCCCTATTGGGTGGCATTCCCAATAGGTTTGTTGGAAATACATTTAGCTCACTACCGAAACTGACTCAATCGTAGGAGTATCAACTCTAATATCCCTCGCAAAAGCTATGTATGCCAAACACCCCTGCTCAACCATCTGCTGAGCCTTCAGAAAAGATACCACTCTACTAGGAACATGACCAAAGGAACCTCTCCACTCCAACCTTAGCAACCCCGACATAGCCAACGTCACGGTCTTAGCGTGAATCAAGAATAACATGATATGGAGATAACCAATCCATGAATAAGATCACATCAAAATCCACCATATTAAGCAATAGAATATCAACCCTGGTCTCATAGCCCCCAATAATGACCAAGCAAGAGCGATAGACACGGTCCACCACACTAGAATTCCCAACTGGTGTAGATACATAAACAGGAGAATCCAGAGAACCACGAGACATATCCAAATATGAAGCAAAATAAGATGACACATACGAATAAGTAGAACTCAGACCAAATAAAATTGATGCATCTCTATGATAGACCGGAACAATACCTGTAATAAGAGCATCTGATGCAACGACCTCAGTCCTATCATGGAAAGCATAACAATGGGCATGTCCTCCCCCTCTAGGACATCCTCTAGATGTATGTCCTCCACATCTAGCCAGCTGTGCAGATGGAGTAGCAACTAGAGCGGAAACTATAGCCTGAGTACCCTATTGAAATCCACCCCTACGAAGTCTAAGACAATCTCTCATAATGTGCCTAGAGTAAACAACCCCTCTATGGGCGTGGCTGTTGATACTGAGTCTGCACCAAACGACTGGAATAACCGATGTAGGAACCCCGTACAAAAAGGTGCACTGAAAGATGGATGTCTGATATGAATACCCTGGGGTCCCTAGCTAGCTGGAGCACTACGGGTAACCTGATGTGCGGATTGAACTGGCCGACTGACAAAGCCTCTTCCATGATGGTGGGAGTCGAAGAGTAGAAACCACTAAATCCCCCCAGAATCTCGAGGCTTCTTAGCCTCCCTATCCCCTCTTTACTACATGTGAATACGCTCCAACCTCCAAACAATCTCCACAACCTGATGGAGCGGAGTCTCAGTCTCTCTTAGTCTCCAACTCTCGTGCCATCCCGAATTTGAAGCTATAGATGAGTCCCTCAATAAATCTATAGACTCTCTCTCTCTCTCTCTCTCTCTCTCTCTCTCTCTTAGTGGAAATCAAGGTAGGTTCATGATGAGATAACTCTGTAAACCTCATAGCATACTCGGACATAATCATACTCAGCTAGTGTAACTGCTCAAACTCGCTGCGCAACTCATCCCTGCATGTCTGTGGAATAAACTCCCTAAAGAAAGATCAGAGAACTAAGACCAAGTAAGTAGTAATGCGCTAGCTGGCCTACCCGCCTCATAAGTCTGCCACAATCTATATGCCGACCCCATCAGCTGAAAAGTAGTTGCGTCGACCCCGCTGGACTCTACCAAACCCATTAGATGTAGAATGTGGTGACATTGATCCAAGAAACCATGTACATCCTCAGAAGCCTAGCCGCTAAAATGAGGAGGATGATACTTCTGGAACCTCTCTAACCTCTTTTACCCCTCAACCGACGCAATTGACCCGACCTCAAGCTAAACCGCAATCACGGGCTGCACTGGTATAGCACCCGGGAGCCAGATAAACATGAGCACATTGCTATGGAGCATGTGTAGCAGGAGTCTATACTTCTCCCCCAGACTGTAAAGTAGCTGGTGCAACTGGAATCAACCCTCCCTGAGCCAAAGTCCCAAAAATGCTCAGAAAGTAAGTCCAAGGGTAGCAGCAGGCCCTTCAGGTGCCTGCTCCCCAACTGAAGCTACTGGCGGCTCCTCAGTCACGGCCCTATCATAGCCCCTAGCTACGGCGCGTGCTCCTCCTCTACCTCTGCTCCAGTCTCTAGCAACACCGGCCCTGGGGGCAGCATCATCAGTAATTGAAGCTTGTGTCCTCACCATCTGTGAGAGAATAAAAATACAAAGGCTTAAAATACAAAATCACTAAATCTGCATGATTAGAAATAAAACAAGTGCACTTTTCCTAATAGTTTCATAGCATCTTAAAGATAAGTACAGACATATCTGTAGCGATCCGCAAGACTCTAATAAACTTGCTCGTGACTCATAGAACCTATGAACCTAGAGCTCTAATACCAATTTGTCACGATCCAAATCCCACTTCAGGGGTCATGATGGCACATAGTCTCTAAAATTAGGTAAGCTGATCACTTACCAATATTTAAATAAATAAATATGATATAATAAAGTAGAGTTTAACATAAATGCGCAAATAGAGGTAATAAAAGTCATAGTGGCTATAATCAAATCATGTCCTAGAACTAGATAGTACAACGTCACGAGTTCTAACGGAATACATAAGAATATCTCAAAGTACAATAATGTTTGGATAATAACATGATAGTATTAGTATAAGGATAGGACTCCAAGGTACTACAACGATCAATGCAGCTCTACCTTGAATCCTCGCAGTCAAGTAAGTTTTCACTGCCTAAGTTTGCTGCCTCCAACACCGGGATCTACACAAAAATGTGTAGAAGTATAGTGCAAGTGTACTACAATCGGTACCCAGTAAGTATCGAGACTAACCTCGGCGAAGTAGTGACAAGGTTCAAGTCATGTGATACTCACTAGTCAAATAACCTGTGCAATAAATAAAAAATTGACAATAAAAGTGTACCAGAAAATAATAGCACTAATCTCATGAGAATAAGTGATAACAATTCAATGCAAGTAAAGGCTCAATTTCAACAATAAGTCATCACAAAGAAATACACACAAATAGCACCTCGTGCCCACATTTTTATCACAACAACAATAGCCACCCGTATCTCCCCGCCCTGACAAAATCAAAATAGCCACCTGTATCACTCCACTCTGAAAATATTACAATAGCCACCTATGTCGTTCCGCCCTGACAATATCACAATAGCCACCTATATCGCTTTGCCCAACATGCCCACATATGACACAAAAATCACAAAATAATAATGCCAAAGTTTTATCACGTATATGAGTTCATAATTTATCAACAAGGTGCACAAGGACATGCAAATGGTAAAATACTGATGGATATTGAGCACATAATGTATTACCATGGCTAAAACAAGTATATTGATCAGTTTCACATAGCTACAAAGTGTTGGAGCATATTTCATATACAATATATTCCCAAACTAAGGCATATTAATAGCCTAAGATCTAATATGATCATAATCCACAAATAGCACCCATGTACACGCTCGTCACCTCATGTGCGCGTCGCTTTTCACATAACACAAATAAGCAATTAAGGCCAAATCCAAGGGGTATTCTCCCCCCCCCCAACAAGTTTTGGTAAGATACTTACCTCAAATAAGTCAAATCAATACTCTAAAAATCCCCCTGCCTCTCGAATCGGCCTCCAAACAGGTCCATCTAGCCAAAAATAACTCAATAATATCAACACGGCTTTAGAAATCGATTCAATTAATAAAGCTCTAATCTTTATCAAAAATCAAAAAGTCAATCCAGGCCCATCTCCTGGAACCCGACAAAAGTCATAAATTCCGAATACCCATTCGAATACAAATCCAACCATATAAGTTTCATCCAAATCCGACTCTCAATCGGGGTTCAAATCCCTATTTTTCAGTTTTACAATGTTTGCCAAATCCCTAATTTTCCTCACGTAATCAAATGCTAAAATAAAGGATGGTATCATGAATAATAATCAAATTCGAGTCAAGAACACTTACCGTAATCCAAATCGTGAAAATCCCCTAAAAAATCGCCCAAATAAAAACTCACAATCTCAAAATATGATAAAATAACTCAAACCCTCGAATAGAATATTTAAGTTTCCCCAGGGGTTCCCTTCGCGATCACAGGACCTACTTCGCGATCGTGAAGCACAAGTCATCAGTTACCTCCAAAAACCCATACGCGAATACGACCACTGGGACACGATTACGATTCATCAATCACCTAAGCCTACGAGAACGTGACACCTTCCCACGAATACGAAGGACAAACCACCCGACCTCCCCAACCTGACACAAACCCTACGCAATCGCGACCAACTAATATGAACGCAAAGCTTCAGCTCCCCAAGGTCCGCGATAGCGACATCCCCGCCATGAACGCGAAGAAGAAAAGTCTGCTAGCCACCAAACATACTCTGCGATCGCGATACCACTTTTGCCATCATGATGAACACCAACACACCAGAAAATTAGCAACTCCAAACATGAGTGAAATGGTTCGAAACTCATCCAAAATATACCTGAGGCCCCTAGGACCCCGCCCAATCACTCATACTAATCCCAAAATATAACACGGACCTACATGAGGCATCAAAATACATAAAATAACATCAAAACCATGAATCATACCTCAATTCAAGCTTAATGAACTAATCTAAATTTCCGAATTCTAAACTTATGCCGAACATGCCTAAACAACTCGAGTAAGTCCCTCTTTCTCAAGCAAGGACTAAGTCATATAGGCATGAATCTATGTTTGCAACCATAAATTCTAGAAATAACTCATAAACAAAGCTAGATAATAAACACTCAATCATAAACTAGCACTAAAATTAATAACACATAAGATTTACACACTAGGGTTGGGTCACAACCCTATAGAAAATCTAGCTACTCATGCTAGAAAGTGAAGAAAACAAAGAAGAAGAAGTAATTAAAGCCATGAACTAAAATTAAATGATAAAACTAATGATTCTTCACCAATAATAGTCACAACTTTCCCAAAACAATAAAAGATAACCGCTATAGATGATTACAATTCACAATTTGCCCTAAATAAGTGTTTCCCGTCTATTTATAGTGCCATGAAATTCGCTGACAAAAATGCCCTTTGGGAGGTTCTACGGCCTCACAATTCCATATGCGGTCCGCACTTTTTTTCTCTTTTTCAGTTGGAGGAATTCTGCAGCCGCACAATTCCATCTGCGGCTGCACTTCAGCTTCTGTGGCCGCACTTTTTCATGTACTTACGTATTTTGGCGAGGCTACATACTTGGTCTTTCTGCACCTTCTTTGAACTTTTTCCAATCTTGTTAGTGCGACCAGCTTTTGCAGCCACACAATTTGGTGTACGGATCGCACTTGTCAAAAACTCCTTTGAGGCTCAAGTGTCTTCTTTGCGGCCGCAAATGTATTTCTACCGCACATTCTTTTGCAGCCGCAAAATTGCTTCTACGGATTGCACTTTGGCTTATTTTACTCCTTCTTGCCTTTTTGAGCCGGAATACTCCTTTTTGGGTTAAAATGCTTCGTTAAGGTCCACTCCTCCAACATTCATGCAATTTGCACAATTTCTTTAGTTTTGGGAACAAGAATCAACACTTTCGGGTTAAAACTAAAGCAAGAATGTACTAATATGTGGTTAAAATCCACATTTATCAACTCCCCCAAACTTAAGTTTTTGCTTGTCCTCAAGAAAATAGATTAGTTCCCACCTCCTCTAAGTGAAAGGTCATTTCAAAGAGTCAATTGTAAGCCATTCATACTCAGTTGGGACCAACAATTACCCACAATACTCATGCATTTTCAACAAGGTGACAAACCATATGTTATGCGCATATAACTCTAATGTGACATTTGAGCTTCAAGAATTGGCTTCACTCATCAAGGACTCTTGTTCTATCATGTAGATCATGGTGGACTTCAAACTCTTCCTCCTTTACCTTCCATTTTCCATGCTCATTTCAAGAATTAACACTCAATGTTTAGATCAATGAAGGTTCACTCTTCTCTCACAAAGGAATGTCACAAGTAAAGCTTCAAGTACCATAGGCTTGCCCCTCATGTAGCTCACCACTAATGTAAGCTCACTCGGTTCAAAATCAAGTAGGACTTCTTTCGGGTTGTAATGAAGGCTTTTGAATTGGGGTAGGATACCATATGGGATAAGTGGTTACACCTTCCTTAAGCACTCCACTTGTTTTTCATTTCTTGGCTCACATTTACCGACTCTTAAAGGCATTTCCTTTTCTTAGGGGCTAGAGAGACTTGACATCACTCTTTATTGTTTATTTTATTCTTTTTCTCCCTTGATGCTCATACTAGAGATAGTTGCCTCTTTTTGATTTCATCAACCTTACTTTTTATTCTCTTTTTGGCATTTTCTTTTTGTTCTTTTCTTTTCTTGCCTTCTCTTTTCATAGAGATCATTTCTTCTCTCTTTTTGGTGCCTTTATACCTCTTTTAGATTCCTCAACTTTCCCCCCCAAACTTATGCCTTAAGCTACTTATTTCATAAGAGTGTTAAGGAATGTCCGGGTGCCAATAAAGGATTGCAGACAAAACGGGTAAAGGCTTGTAGCATGGTTACCAATAAAGAAAGGCTAAAGGCTCAAAGAGGTTGACTAGGTATAATAAGCATTATGTGGCAATAAAAAGTTCAAACGGACCAAGGAAAGCCTACAATCACCTTCCAAACCAAGCAAACCTAGAATTTCGCCTTGAAACACATTCGGGGCAAGTTCTAGACCATTCACACAAATACTTGGACTAGCAACAAAAATAACTCACCTCTCATGCAACTAGACCGTAAAAGAGGATAGAGTCTAAAGCCTACAACGATCACAATCAAGTTAAAGGTCACTATGGTCCAATCAACCACTCAATGATTATCAAAGTCACCTCAAAAATCTCAAAGTCACTAACTAGAGCTATTTTCAATCAACAAAGGCTTATTATCCACACTACTAAGAAAAACATAAAAGCTAATAACATAAAAAGAAACTACTAACATAAAAAAATCTAAATAAACAAATAAAGAAGCTAATGAAAGCAATAACTACTAAGGATAGATAAAATGAAAAGAAAAACAGAATCATCCAGTTATTACATTCCAAATGTATCCAATGTCATCAAATAAGCTCTGCCTCCCGAATAAAAGTAAGCATTGTCCCCAATGTTTAACAAAATAAGAGCAAAAGGAGAGAGGGCGAAGAAACTCCCTAAGTGTCCTTGGTCATCTCTGTATCCCCAACAATATCAGTCCCTGTTGGCTTAGCCAACTGAATATTATCATCAAATTTGAGAGTAGCTAGAGTGGTGAACATCGCACGCATTGTGTCAGCAGTGTCGGCGGCAAGGCATGGCTCCTCAGACTGGCAAGCAGGAGTATCCTGTATAGATGGATCTAGGGTGGGCTGGGATGGGCCAATCAACATATCAAATGGAAAATCCTCAGTTGTAGCTAGCCGGGTCACCTGAGTCCTAAGCTTATCCTGTCACGACCTAAACCGAAGGGCCGTGACGGGGACACAGTGCCTTACTCAACCAAGCACCAACATATCGTATCTTTCTTATCATACTATTGTGGGTAAATGAGCGGGAAAGGCCTTCATGAAATAACCAAAATAAAACATAAAGGAATACTCGACATAGGATGACCCAACATGATATACAAACTTATACATGTGACATGCGTGCCTAGAAGGCCGACATGATCATTTGTACACTCAAAACATAGGCCGAGAAGGCCATACAAGTATCTATGTACATGAAATCTGTCTACAAGCCTCTAAGAGTACATAAACGTCATAAAGGTTGGGACAGGGCCCTACCATACTAATCAATACATGCCCAAGGCAAACTAACCAAATAGGCAACTCCGAAGAAAGTGGAGTGCACCAACAACTTTTGTTGAGATGGTATCCTACCAGGAGGACTGTCAACCTGTCTATCGGGACCTGAGGGCATGAAACGCAACTTATCCAGATAAAAGGGACGTCAGTACAAATAAAGTACCAAGTATGTAAGGCAGAAAAACATAAATAAGAACAGTAATGTAAAGAGAGATAGAGAAGATATAACTTGTAACATCCGAGTGCCTCTGAGGGCGACTGATATGAAATGCATGATACATATATATATACATATACTTTTAAAAACATACGCCTCTGTGGGAATCATCATAATCTTATCGTACCCGGCCTCTAAGAGGACTCAGTAAAAATGTACTCGTCCATCATAAGGCTCGGTAGAATCGTACCCAGCCACATGGAGCTTGATAAACCCAACTGATCAGTGGTTGCACAATAGGTGCCGTACCCAGCCGACTATAGCGCGGGTCGGTAGAGTAAAATATATACATATATATAATACATGCTGGACTCATAGAATCACGTTCTAAACCTTTCAGAGTGACATAAGGTCGTTGCACCTTCGATTAATATTATGGACATCCATACCATCAATATGAACCTCTATAGGATTCAAGGATCATACATACTTGCTTAGAATAACTTTATAAGGAAAGAACAATATGGACAGCCTTAGTTTCTAGGAGTAGATCCGCTATGAAATAGCGTATTGTTTACATTCATTTCACTTTAGATCATGCCAAAAGAAAGAAGGAAGTGCCTTAACATACCTTTGCAATTTCCTCTCCAATCGTTAACCAAGTTCAATATGATCTTCTTACGTGTCCAATGAGTAAACTGGCTTCGTCGTCATCACATAAGCGTTGTAACTCTCATATGTCAAAACCAATATTCTACAAGAAAACAGACAGAACTTCTCCTGTTTGTAATACACCCCATAAGTTAATAAAAGTCACCAAACAGCCCAAACAACAACCAGTAGCTATATGGAGCACAACCATCACAATAACACGTCGAGCGGCAAGCTCGGTTCAACGTCTAATAACACTATATTTTCAACCATTTCCCTCTTATTTATATTCAGAAAAATATTGATAATAATAACACAATATAATTTTTTTATTTCATAAATTTTTCAGCCATAAAATGCTGCAAGAACACCTCCCAAACAATCCAACAATCAACAACATTACTAACAAGCCTTTCGATCGATATCTCACAAGTTCTAGCTTCACGACTTAGCCGTAACTTGGATAAGCTTAAATACTTGTAGAGTAAGAGGTTACTTAACTTTAAACAGATATAACAACTCCAATTTGAGCTTAGTTCACCACGAAAAATTCTTCCAACGCAGCCACAAGAACAAGGAAGCGAAACTAGCAATCAATTCGGGTTTCTCGGCACTAAAATCAATTTGGAAGAGTTGAAAACACCTAGGGTTGATATTAAAACCTTGGGAGAGTATTTTAAATAAATTAAACCACTCTAAAAAAATTACCCACATGAGCTGGAACCACACCAAAATCAACAACCACAAGAAGAACAAGAAACTCACTAGCGCCACGGGATTCCCGACACTTGATTTGTGTTGTTCGCCCTTGGTTTGGGTCTTGGAACATGAGAGAACTTTGAGAGAAAGTCTTTGGTGTCTAGGGTCTGAAGAGAGTGAAAAATAATAAGTTAAAACGGGCTTTAAGCATCACATATATATCAAGATATTTCAACCGCCTAAGTGGGCCCCATAGGGAGCTGCTTGTGCAGTCTCGCGAAAATACGAATATCTCTCTACTCCGATGTCGTATCGATGAACGGTTTAATGCGTTGGAAACTATACTCATACATCGTCAATTTGGTAGGTTGATAATCATATAATTCCAAGCATATTAGGATAAAAGTGCCACAAAATTTGACCTAAGTTTCAGCTCATTTATGTATGTAATTTGTGATGACCTTTGCCAACTTTTGTTCCACAACTCACTTGACTTCAAAACTCAACATAAGACTATCATACGAATATACTAACTTACAACATAACCTCCTTATCATGTTAATCACCCTAGTCTCACCCCAAAAGTACATGTTATAACATTTCCAACTTGTCAACTTTCGACAAAACTTATTTTCTTCAATTAGTTTAGCTTCTAAGCCTTCCAACCCTCTTGGTACTTGTTATTCATGATCTTAAATATTTGTAACCTCCAAGGTAACATGATTAACTTACTTTATATGCTTCCAAATGTAATCTTATTTCTGAGCTCATCAATTGACTTACGACAAACTCTCACGTACGAAAACATGGGGTGTAACATATCCACTGACTTTTTGCTAGCTTGGGACTTACTCATCTTCTTCACCTGCTTGGTCAACCCCTTAATCACAGCACCATGTTGTACCAAGGTATCCATAATCACCTTCTAGTTGTCCAAGATCTTGTTTAGCTTCTCATCAATGTTAGATGGACCTTGGGGTGCCTGTGTAGATGACTGCCCTGCAACAGTACTGGATATCTTAGACAACTTTGAAGTAGCTGCATACATCCAGTTGCTGAGATTCATCAATGTCTAGGAGAATTGTAGAGCAGAAAGTGGGCCTGTGGGCATGGGCACGCCTATCAGAACTAGAGTAGGGACTGCCCTAGGAGCCATGGAAGGAGATGTAGAGGGAGCTGAAGATGGTGGCTCAGGCATCACAGCTGCTACACTGGTAGAAGGCTCAGCTGATATGGATGGAATATTAACTATATCAGAAACTACCACTACCTGCTCATCAGACTGGGCAGCAGTAGTAGAAGGCTGAGCACTCTTCTTGGGGTTCCTCGGATCCTGTATCTTGTACCACTCAAACGGCCTTGTCGGCTTTATCTTTGTGTCAAACGGCCTGTGATCTACCTTCACATGTGTCAGATACTTAGTAATAGTGTTGGGGTAGGGTTAAGCAGTGTTACTTTGCTGCGCTACGAGGTAAATGTTGGCATACATCAGGGCACCCACATTGATCGGGTACCCGGCCATGATAGATGCCACCAAAATAGCTTGAGGAACATGTAGATTCTTTTCATTCTGGCTTGGGGCAAGTTTGTTATACATAAAGGTTTGCCACCCTTTTGCCTCAAAACTCAGCATGCTCCGAAGAATAGGTACCCCAGCAGTAATCAATGGTGGAGGTGGCCCCGGTGCTAAAATCTCTGCAAGCCATGGCCTAGCCTTTTCTTTCAAAGCCAACTTCTCTAAATACTCCCTCAGCTCTAAATCCTCAAATCCCAAGTACGCGTTCCGCGTGTGCTGACCAAATTTCACCTTGAGGTTGCACATTTTGGTTACCTTTGTCCCTTTACGAATATGTGAAGTGTTGGCATAAAACTTGCTGACAAGGTGTTCTTTGACATCTACTAACTTCTCCGTAAATAGCATCCATCCCTTTCTCTTTGTGAACTGCGAGATTATACTTATCAAGATCTTTTAATAGAAACTGCTTCTCATGAATGAAAGACCTCAATGACTACCATAGTCAAAAATTAGAGAAAGCTTGACGGCTCACAAATCTATCCTCCCAAGGCTCCTTCTTCTTTGTCCGAGCTAAACCGGTGGATGTACCTTCTCCCCGTCTCCCATAACAAGGAACATCACCAGAACCAGACCTTGCAACAGCTGCCTGAGAATCCTGGCTAGCACTTTTCGAACCCTAGGAAGTGTTGTGAGATGTGGAAGGCATATCCAGAGACTCAGATCGCCCCTGTGTCATGGACTGCTCGACTGTGTGCTCCTCCAAAATAGATACTGAGTTTCCCTTGGAGGCTTCCCTAGACGGGGCATAAGAGCTAGACTCTAAGAGGTCTTTACCTCTCCCTCTGTCTATTGTTGCTTTCTTCCTTATTGTCTTTTGCACACTTGGGGGCAAGGCACATTTGCCCCGACCCCTCAAAGACTCTCCTCTTCCCTTGGAGGATTCGTTGCGTCCTCGTGATCGAACCATTGTCTGCATCAACACAGAGAGAATTGTTCGTTGCAAATCATAATTCAACACAGTTAAAGCTCACACAAGTGCATGAGAACAACATAGAAGCAGTGGGGTTACATGCAAAAAAATATGTTGCAGGAATGGGTGAAGTGCGGTCAACACATTTTGATATACGGCCTGCAGAGTGGGAGTGCGAACCACACAATTTTAAGTGCAGCTGCACTTCTGACAAAAAAGTTCAGAGGCCTCGGATGCCTACTCTCAGTTGGACAGTGCGGAGGTCATGTGCGGTCGCATAATTCATCTGCGGCCCCACATAATTTGAAGTGAAGTCTGTACAACAGGGTCTCAGAGGGCAAGCCTCAGACAGACAGCGCGGACTTAACACACGACCTCTCTAAGAATTATGTGGTTTGCACTGTGAACAACTAATTTTGGACCACACCCGAATTCCATACTATATTAGTGTAAATATTTCCTTTCGGTCTTATCGTGATATTTTAAACTTTTATCTTACTTTTAGTAGAGTTTATTTAAGAATTCTTTTAAAAAAAACTACAAAATAAATATTAACATTCTTATAATACATATTTTATTTCTATTTGTAAAGAAAAAGAAAAAGAAAATTTACAAACAATATATGGTTTCTTTTAATTAGAATTTTAATAAGTTACGGTATTTTTCTGTCACGACCCAAAATCCGACTAGTTATGATGTCACCTAACCCACCCCGCTAGGTAAGCCAATTAACCACTAACCAATTCTAATAACAATTAAATAAGCAATTAAGTAAAAAAATATCTCAAACTGATACATTTCCCAAGGACTAGTAGTATAAATCATGAGCTTCTAAGAATAGAGTTTACTAAGCTGGTATGAAATAAACACATCATCTGTTTGAAAAGTACATAAACAGATTTTTATGAATCTAGGCTACCATGAACAAGAGTCAACTACAACCGGAATACAAGTATATCTTTAGATCCAACTCCCAACGAACACAGCAATATCAGCAGCCAACATCTGCATGCAAGGTGCAGAAGTGTAGTATAAGTACAACCAACCCCATGTACACAATAAGTAACAAACCTAACCTTAGGTTGAAAGTAGTGACGAGTTTATACGAAGGGCAGGGTCCATCTCCAATAACCAACAACAGTTCATAACAACAAAAACAAGTAATAAAAGAAGTAACTCGAAGATAAAATGCTGAGCTTAAATCATGATTTCTGAAAATAGTTCTTCCTTTCAAGTGTATCAGTGAAAACTCAAATCGTTTACCGAAGTTACCAAAAATATGAGTAAGTTTGAAAATAGTAATTTTCCCAAAAATCCTTTCAATAATAAAAAAAATGTTTCATTTCCTTTCCAGATAGCCAGTGAAAAATGCATCACTATGCCCATATGCCAATATGTGTGAGAAGTCATGAATGACGTGATACCGTACAACATGAGAAAAATACATCTCTATGTCTGTATGTCATGTGTGCATGTCAATGCAATGTATCTCAGTGATAAAACCATATGCATACTCTCAAAGTATCAATTCACTCAGTCATCCCCATAACTCAGTCCTCATAGTCACTCAGTCCTCACAGTCACTCAATCCTCCCAATCGCTCGGCACTCGCACGCGGCACTCGGCGCTCGGCACTCGCACTCAGTAGGTACCTGCGCTCACTGGGGGTGTGTATAGACTCGGAGGGGCCCCTTCAACCCAAGCGCTATAACAAGCCAATCATGGCATAAGTCAATAAAATATATTGCGACGCGTAGCCCGATCCCATAATATCCTCACCATCAGGCCCTCGGCCTCCCTCAGTCATCAATCTCTCCAGTTTCTCGGGCTCACAATGTCATGCAAAATCAACCCAAAATGATGATATAATGAAGCAATAAATAGCAACAGAGACTGAGAGATGATATGAAATGAATGAACATGATTGAGTATGAAGTTACAGCATATAGCCTAGACATGGCTTCTAACATAAGTCACAGCTCGATAACTCTAGTACGTAGAGATTTCATGATTTCAGATAAGTTCAGGTAGCTACACAGTACCACAGAAAATAACGGAGTCACAATACACACAGTGCATGCCCACACGCCCATCACCTAGTATGTGCGTCACCTCAAAACCAAACACATAACATGTATAATCTGGGTTCATACCCTCAGCTCCAAGATTAGAAGAGTTAGTTACCTCGAACAAGAAGAATCCAATGTCGAGCAAGCTAAACAATGCTCCAGCAATTCCATTCTGCGCATATCAACTTCCGAACGGCTCGAATCTAGCCACAATTATTTTTGATTCAATCCACAAACTTATATGAATTAATTCCATATCAAAATACTAATATTTTCCACACAATCCAAAATTACACTCCAAAAATCGCTCGTGGGGCCCATATCTCGAAATCCGACAAAACTCACAAAATACGACAACCCATCAAATTACAAGTTCAACCATACTAATTTTATTCAAATCCGACTCTGAATCGGTATTCAAAACTCGAAAATTTGTTTTGTGAAATTATAGAAATATCGATTTATCTTGAAGATTCGATAATCTTACACGAAAAATGAAGATTAATTCATAAAATATAATCACAAGGGAGTCAAGAATACTTACCCTAAGTTGTGTGGAACAATTCCTCTCCAAAATCGCCCAAACCGAGCTTTAAAATCCCAAAATGAGTGAATAATCACGAACCCTCGAACTTCAAGGGTTATGTCAAGCGACTTCTGCATCTGCGGACACGAGGTCGCACCTGTGCCCCTCACTTACGCGGACGAAGCTCGCATCTGCGTGCATTGGCCGCTTCTGCGCATGTTGGCCGCTTCTACGCATGCGCATATGCGCCCTGGCTTTCGCTTATGCGGCCTTCGCTCCTGTGACTTCTCTGTCGCTTCTGCGACCATCGCACCTGTGCAAATTCAACCGCAGGTGCAGTCACACCAGAACCAGCAGCAACCGGCAATAACAACATGAAGAAAAATGATCCAAAATCAATCTGATACATGCCCAAGTCCCCCGGGACCCCGTCCGAACATACCAACAAGTCCCATAACATAACACGAACCTACTCGAGGCCTTAATCACATCAAACAACATCAAAATGACTAATCACATCTCAATTCAAGCCTATTGAACTTTGAACTTTCAAATTCTATATCTTGTTCTGAAATACATCAAATAAATCTGGAATGACTTCAAATTTTGCACACAAGTCATAAATGATATAATGAAGCAATTTTAATTTCCAGAATCGGATTCCGACCTCGATATCAAAAAGTCAACCCTCGGTCAAACTTCCAAAAAATTTGACTTTTGCCATTTCAAGCCTAATTCCACTACGACTTCCAAATAATTTTCCGGACACGTTCCTAAGTCCAAAATCACCATTTGGAGCTATTGGAATCATCATAGTTCAAATTCGAGGCCGTTTACCCACAAGTCGACATCCGGTCACTATTTTAACTTAAGCTTTAAACCTTGGAACTAATTGTTCCAATTCATTCTAAAACCTCACCGGACCCGAACCAAATACCCCGACAGGTCATATAACAATTGTAAAGTACAAATTGAGCAGTAAATGGGGGAACATGCCTGAAATACTCAAAACGACTGGCCGGGTCGTTACATTCTCCACCACTTAAACATACGTTCGTCCTCGAACATGCCAAGAATTGTTTCCAAGTCATCAAATTTATATGTCTAACCGACAACAAAACATGGGAAAGGAATAGACAAATTACCTTTGCGGTGTGATCATCAGAGCTTGTTATAAGAAAACGTTTATCAACAAGATTGAAATTGTCAACACACGTAACCCCTAGTTCGTGTGAATCCAACATCCAGTCTACTCGAGCGGACTCGATGTTCCAGATCTAAAAAAAACAAGATAGGATCAATTCAGTGTTTCCTTTAAATTATTAGGGGAGTTGTGAACATTTTTACCGCATGAGGGAATGAAGAAGAAAGAGAAAAAACGGTTACCTTCACTAGCAAATTGTTCTTGATTTTCTGGGTCAGATGTCATGTGCATCACATAATCAGAATGGCCCTTGAAAGTTATGCAAGACCAGTTGTCCTTCCAGTTTTATAGCTTTATAGTCTTGTCATCAGATGATGACAGCACATAAGGACGACATGGATGTATACACAAGCATCGGATAATATCTGTGTGCCCATTAAACACTCTGAACTTGTTCCAAAATAAGCAATTATATATCTGTATCTTAGTAAAAACGGAGCAGACAAACACATCCACTTGTCTATTCATCTCTACTAAGAACTTTGCTGATCCAACTACAAAGGATAAAATAGTTATTCAGATAAAGCCAAAGGTTAGAGCTCACAAAGAAAAGAGTGTTCTTAATACCTTCTGATTGCGAAACCCTCAAATCCTAATCATTGTCTGTAAAAAAATTTCTAATACCAAAAATTCAGAATATAATTTGTGCGAAGTATAACACAGAAAGTTTTATAAAAGGGAAGCCCGCGGGGTCCAGGGAAGTTTTATATTTTAATTAAATAAAGTGTTGTACAATGCCCTATTTATATACAATGATTACATAATAATAGGTTTCTACTTATCTAAGTGGGACATTATACATGACTAACTACTTAACACTCCCCTTCAAGCCGGTGCATATAAATCATATGTACCGATCTTGTCACATATGTAACTAATACGAGAACCAGTAAGAGACTTAGTAAAAATATCTGCAAGCTGATCATTCGACTTCACAAATTTTGTAACAATACCTCCTGAGAGTATCGTTTCTCTGATAAAGTGACAATCGATCTCAATGTGTTTAGTCCTCTCATGGAATACCAGATTTGACGTAATATGAAGAGCAACTTGATTATCACACACCAGTTCCATCTTGCTGATTTCTCCGAACTTCAACTCCTTAGAGAAATTGCTTGCCCAAACTAGCTCACACGTTGCCATAGCCATTGCTTGATATTCTGCTTCGGCGCTAGTCGAGCAACTACATTCTATTTCTTGCTCTTCTAATAGACCAAATTACCTCCTACTAGAACACAATATAAATGCGTAGAACGTCTATCAGAAGGTAATCCTGCCCAATCAGCATCTGTGTACCACACACGATGAAAGTTTGAAAAAGTGTGGTAAAAGTAAGGATGAGGAGAAGTGGAGGTAGAGTATGGTCATTCATGTGTACAAGAATAAGGGTGATATCAAAAACTGCAACAACTATAGGGGTATCAAGCTGCTAAACCACACGATGAAAGTCTGGAATAGGGTGGTGGAATCAAGGGTGAGGAGAAGTGTGTCTATTTTTGAGAATAAGTTTGGATTCATGACGGGACGATTGACTACGGAAGTCATTCACCTTATTAGAAGATTAGTGGAGCAGAGAAAGCTTACGACAAAGTCCCGATAGAGGTTCTATGAAGATGTTTGGAGGATAGAGGTGTGCTTGTAGCATATATTAGGGTAATTCGGGATATGTACGATAGTGCTAAGACTCGGTTTAGGACGTTGGGAGGGGACTCGGAGCATTTACAAGTCGTGTCAGAGATCCGCTCTTAGCCCGTTTTCATTTGCCTTGGTGATGGATGTTCTAATGCAGCACATTCAAGAGAAGGTGCCATGGTGCATGTTATTCGCAGATGATATAGTATTAATTGACAAGAAACAAGGCAGTGTTAATGCGACACTGAAGGTTTGGAGACGTATCCTGGAGTTAAAAGGTTTCACGTTGAGCAGGACTAAAACAGAGTACTTGGAATATAAGTTCAGCCACGTGACTCGTGAAGCAGGCGTGGAAGTGAGACTAGATTCACAAGTCATCTCCAAGAAAGGGAGCTTCAAGTACGTTAGATCTATAATTATAAGTAATAGAGAGATAGACGGATGCATCAGACTGGAGCGGGGTGGATGAAACTGAGGCCCATTTTCGAGGTTTTGTGTGATAAGAAGGTGTCACAAACACTTAATGATAACTTTTAGAGAGTGATGGTTAGACCCGATATGATGTATGGGGAGGAGTATTGACCTGTCAAGAACACTAATGTCCAAAAAATGAAAGTAGTAGAAATAAGGATGTTGAGATGGATGTGTGGATATACCAAAAGAAATAAGATTGGGAATGAATATGTATGAGACAAGGTAAGAAAGGCCCCCGTGGAGGATAAGATGTGGAAAGTAAGGCTAAGATGGTACGGGCATGTGAAGAGGAGGTGCATAGATGCCCCAGTGAGAAGGTGTGAGAGGTTGGCCATGGTGGGGTTGAGGAGAGGTAGAAGTAGAGGTAGGCCTAATAAGTATTGGAGAGAAGTGATTAGGCATGACATTACAGAAATTCAGCTTACTGAGAACATGGCCCTTGATATGAAGGTTTGGACACTGAAAATTAGGGTAAAAGGTTAGTAGATAGCCCGAAGTGTCTCATTTACATGCCGATAGCATTAGTATTAGTCTCGTATTTTCATACCTTCTTATCAGTAGATTACTTTTACAATATTTTGGTTCTTTCGCTTTAATTATTTGACACCTTATCACCTTATCTTGATGTTGTTACTACTTGTTGTGTCTGCTTCTTTTTCACTTTTACCTTGAGTCGAGGGTCTATCGAAAATAGTCTCTCTCTACCTTCACAAGATAGGTGTAAGGTTTGCGTACGCTCTATCATCCTTCCTCCCCCCGTCCGACCCCTTTGTGGGATTACACTAGTTTGTTGTTGTAGGTTGGGCTAGTGATGAATGGGGCAGTGATCTTGAATAAGAATCCTATATTATTTTTTGAACTAATAAATTGAGGCCCAAAAATCTCAAGAAACTAAAGAAGTCCAAAAATCCATTCAAGATTAGGATTTCTTTTCTTTGATTTCTTCTCCTTAAAGATTAGGATTTCTTAATTTTTATTTTAGTAGGATTATATTTGTAGTCCTAGTCAAATTAGAATTGTTAGTTGGTATTTCATTCCCACTAGAATTCTTTTTTCTATTTTAGTCAGGATATTATACATGATTTCTCGATGTTATCCCTTCTTGTTTTCTTATTTTCTTGTTATTATTGTGGTACCTATACTTTTCTTATTCGAGGTTATATTGGAAATAGCCTCTCTACCTCCACAAGGTAGGGGTAAGGTCTGTGTACACACTACCCTCCCTAGACCCTACTATGTGGGATTATACTCATATGTTGTTGTTGTTACTGTTGTTGTTGTTGTTGTTGTTGTTGTTGTTGTTGTTGTTGTTGTTGTTGTTGTTGTTGTTGTTGTATTTTAGTAAGGATAGGTTTTCTTAACCTTATTCTTATTCTAGTTTAATTGGAATTATGTTTAATTAGATCTATTAACCACCACCAAGACACAACATACCAGTGCTACCGCAACCAAATGACCACACTACCATACTCA
>AWOL01S0018726.1:2846-56807 GCA_000715115.1 Nicotiana otophora | reverse complement strand
TCCCCCCTCCCCTCCTCCCTTATGGAATTACACTAGTTTGTTGTTGTAGCTTGGGCCAGTGATGAAGTGGGCAATGATCTTGGATAAGAATCCTCTATTATTTTTTGAACTAATCAATTGAGGCTCAAATATCTCAAGAAACTAAAGACGTCCAAAAATCCATTCAAGATTAGGATTTCTTTTCCTTGATTTCTTCTCCTTGATTTCTTCTCCTTAAAGATTAGGATTTCTTAATTTTTATTTTAGTAGGATTATATTTGTAGTCCTAGTCAAACTAGGATTGTTAGTTGGTATTCCATTCCTACTAGAATTCTTTTACCTATTTTAGTGAGGATATTTTACATGGTTTCTCGATTTTGTCCCTTCTTATTTTCTTGTTATGATTGTGGTACCTATTCTTTTCTGAGCCGAGAGTCTATTGAAAACAACCTCTCTACCTCCACAAGGTAGGGGTAAGGTCTGCATACACACTACCCTCCCTAAACCCCACTATGTGGGATTATACTGGTATGTTATTATTGTTGTTGTTGTTGTTGTTGTTGTTGTTGTTGTTGTATTTTAGTAAGGATAGTTTTTATTAACCTTATTCTTCTTCTAATTTAATTAGAATTATGTTTAGTTAGATCTATTAACCACACCAAGATACAACATTCTGGTGCTACCACAACCAAATGACCACACTACCATACTCAGCCCAGATACCCTCTCACTACACTACACCAGCCCATTTTCCCTCGAATAACCGTTCTGAAAACCAAGCCCAATCATTGCGCACACCCAAAGGCAAACTATCATTTCCTATTTTTTACGGTAATACCTCCCCCCATATTTTAACCTCAACAAGGTCCCTAACTTGGAGAAAATGAATTATGTAGAGATTAACATAATGGAGGAAATGGATAGTGGGTACAATTCGTACCTCATTGATCAGGTAGGTTTTGTGTCTTAGCCTCAATTTTGCTTGGACCTATGTGAACGATATGGCCAGGCGAAGCCCATTAATGAAATCATTGAGTTTAATAGGTTACAACACTGGGGGATATGGCTAGCTACCAAAAAAAATTTGAGGATCGTCGCCGTCATGTTTTAAGGACCATACCCCAATTGGACGAGGCTTATTTTATTATGTGCTTTGTGAGGGCTTTAAAGAGGAGCTAGGGCCTATGGTGGATGTTGCTAGCCCACAAACACTAATGCAATAATAACAACAAACACAGTTTAATCCCATTAATACTGATGGAGGCCTTTAAAATTTCCAAACGTTACGAGCATTCACTTAATGCCTCTGCAAAGCAGACTCTAAAACATTCCTAAGCCTAGTTCAAATCCACATCCTCCAAGAGCCCAAACTCCTTTTGCGGCAGGAAAGAGTGCTGGAAACTTTGGTACCAGAGTTAGCCAAAAGGGCCTTTCCTTTGAGGCCCTTAGAGAAGTTAGAGTTATGGAAAAAGTAGATAGGACTTTGCTAACTATGGAGTTCAAAATTTAGCTACTACATAGGAGTTATCCATTTGTATCAGTTTATGCTCTTGCACAAAAATCAGTTGTTTGCAAAAATGTCCAAGTGCCATTTTGCTCAGGCCCAAATTGAATACAAATGTGCCATTCACATCAATCACCATAAACTATGTACAAGTAATTTGTTATACCCTGGTCTGTGTGTCCCAAATATATATTATACCGGAATACATCGCCAGCATCATGTGATAAAAAATATTATGAAGGAACGAGATGCAAATAACTAATAGGAATAATTGTATAAAATAATGACCATACTAGGGCTACTTAAGATGTATGGAAAGGGACATTACACTCGGATTCTCCGACATCGCACAGTCAAATCAATCGGAAGAGTAGAGATTAAGGGGGGTGGAAGGCGAAAACCTAACTTCTTCCTTTTTCTTTGCCTTGTTCTTTCTGTTTGGGTTTATGACAGCTCAGATACAATTGCTAATTCTTTCCCCAAAGAGAAATACATTATAATTAAGAGCCCGTTTGGACATAAAGAATTTTTTCACTTTTTTCGAATTTTTTTTATTTTTTTCAAAATTAGTGTTTGGCAATAAAATTTCTAATTTTCACTTGAAAATGAATTTTAGAATTTTTCAAAAAGTTGAAAAACTCCAAAAAGTTATTTTTTCAAAATTTTCACTAAGATTACTTACAAAACTTCAAAAATAATCCAAAATTATATTCTTGTCCAAACGCAACTCTAATTTTTAAATAGCATTTTCACTTAAAAACAAATCACATTTGTTTTTGGAATTTTACAATTCTTATGTCCAAACGCCCACTAATACTGCCTTCGCTCAATTTTAAGGGCCTTTTGGCCGTAAAAATATTTTCATTCACTTTTTCTCATATTCAATTTTAACTTGAAGATGAATTACAGAATTTTTCGAAAAACAAACTCCAAAAGGCTGGTTTTTTAAAATTTTCACTTTAAATCACTCACAAAAATTCTAAATATCCCAAAATTATATTCATGTCCATTGTCCAAACACAACTCTAACTTTCAAATACCATTTTCGCTTGAAAAACAAATTTACTTCTATTGATGTGTCATTTGATCGAACACCTTTCGCCATGACTGCCGAGGATGATCAGCTTTGATACCACTGTTAACTCAATTGCATGAATTCAGCAAGGAATTCGAGGATCGAGCAACTGTTTAAGGAGTTACAAGGAACTCGAGAGAATTTTACACTTTGTAGGTCCAAGTAAAATACTCCAAAGACCATTACAATACTCAAAAGAAATAACCCTCTTTTGATATTCCCACCTCATTACAATATCGCTTACTCTCTATTTTTCTCATAGACTATTTTTTTATATCCTGTCTGTGATTTCTTATTCTTTCTTTCTCTCTTTGTTGATGTGTAGAGATGAGAGCTGAAGCTCTCCTTTTATAGGCGGAGCCTCACTCTCTCACGCCTACTATATTTGATATTTTTCTCTCTACAGATTTACAAATCACATAAGTGCCTACCATATTTGACATCTTGCAGATTTTACTTCTTCATTATGGAGATGGACCCCACAATCCTTTTCTTCTTCATTATGGGGATGGACCCCATAATCTCCTTTTTTTATTTGTTTTATTTATGGGGATGGACCCCACCGTTGGAAGAAAAGATCCTGAAGAAGAGGGTGCCTCGTGGACAGATCTGACAGTTGTAAGAATTGTTATACCTGGGTTTGTGTGTCCCAAATATATATATATATATATATATATATTATAAACTATGTACAAGTAATTTGTTATACATGGGTTTGTGTGTCCCAAATATATATTATATCGGAATACATCGCCATCATCATGTGATAAAAAAAAATAGGAAGGAATGAGATGTAAATAACTAATTGGAATAATTGTATAAAATAATGACCATACCAGGGCTGCTTAAGATGTATGGCAAGTGACATTACACTCGGATTATCCGATATCGCATAGCCAAATCAACTGGAAGAGTAGAGATTAAGGGGGGTGGAAGGCAAAAACAAACTTCTTCCTTTTTCTTTTTCTTTTTCTTTTTCTTGTTCTTTCTTTTTGGGTTTATGACATCTAGATACAATTGCTAATTCTTTCCCCGAAGAAAAATGAATTATAATTAAGAGCCCATTTGGACATAAAGAATCTTTTCACTTTTTTTTTTCGAAAATTTTTCATTCTTTTTCAAAATCAATATTTGGTTTTAAAATTTCTAATTTTCACTTGAAAATGAATTTTGGAATTTTTCAAAAATTTGAAAAACTCCAAAAAGTTATTTTTCAATATTTTCACTAAGATTACTCACAAAACTTCAAAAACAGCCCAAAATTATATTCTTGTCCAAACGCAATTCTAATTTTTAAATAGCATTTTCATCTGAAAAACATATCACTTTTTCTTTTGGAATTTTACAATTCTTATGTCCAAACGCCCACTAATACTCCCTCCGCTCAACTTTAGGGGCCGTTTGGCCATACAAATATTTTCATTCACTTTTTCTCGAAATCAGCGTTTGGCCATAAAATTTTTAATTTTAAATTGAAGATGAATTTCGGAATTTTTTGAAAAAAAACTTCAAAAGGCTATTTTTTAAAATATTCACTTTAAATCACTCACAAAATTTTAAAATAGCCCAAAATTGCATTCATGTCCATTGTCCATACACAATTCTAATTTGTAAATAGCATTTTTACTTGAAAATAAAATTCACTTTTTTTTTTGGAATTTTACAATTCTTATGTCCAAACGCCCACTATTACTCCCTCCGCTAAATTTTAGGGGCTGTTTGTCCATACAAATATTTTCATTCACTTTTTCTCGAAATCAGCATTTGACCGTAAAATTTTAAATTTTAAATTGAAGATGAATTTTGGAATTTTTCGAAAAAAAACTCCAAAAGGCTATTTTTTAAAATTTTCACTTTAAATCACTCACAAAAATTCAAAATAGCCCAAAATTGTATTCATGTCCATTGTCCAAATATAACTCTAACTTTCAAATACCATTTTCACTTGAAAACAAATTCACTTCTGTTAATGTGTCATTTAATCGAACACTTTTCGCCATGACTGGCGAGGAATTCGGGGATCGAGCAGATGTTTCAGGAGTTACAAGGAACTCGAGAGTTCAGCTACGGATTTGTAAAGAAGAAGAAATGTAAAGAAAGAAAGAGAGCGAGAGAGAGAGAGAGAGTTTAGAGAGAAGTGTAATGTTCTGATTATGATATGTAACTATGAATTACAATGCTATATAAGAATAGAGAATTGACTACTGTTTATAACAACTGAAAGAATCCTTCTCTAACTGCTTTAAGCATGAGAGAAGTATAGAACATAACCTTTGGGAACCGCTTGTGTAACCAATCACTGAGATTTGCCGAAACTTAAACATTGTACCCAGAAGTCTGCAAACAAAAGAAATTAAACAAGAAAATATTAGGATGCAGAGCAATTGTCTATATGTATATTATTATATGAAATTTCGAACCCAATGTCAGTTAGCCAAAATACAAGAATTAATAAGACTAGATATGTAGAATAAAAAAAATGGAAGAAGAGAGAGAAAGTGGAGATCTTAGAGCCCGTTTAGACGTAAGAAATTTTTCACTTTTTTCGAAATCATCGTTTCGTCATAAATATTTCAATTTTCACTTGAAGATGCATTTTGGATTTTTCGAAAATTTAAAAAACTCCAAAAAAATTGTTTTTCTAAATTCACTCCGATCACTCACAAAACTTCAAAAACAACCTAAAATTATATTAATTTCCCAACACAACTTTAATTTTTAAATACCATTTTCATTTGAAAAGTATTTTTTACTTTTTTTTGGAATTTTACAATTCTTATGTCCAAGACTCTGCCGTCTTCAGAGCCCGTAAATAATGCATGAATGCCTCCATGGAAACATGCGCCAGTTACACTGCCATTGTGCCCTTCAAGAGTACAGAGACAATTTCTTGTTTTAAAATCCCACACATGCTAGATTAAAGAGAACCTATTTAACATTTCAGTCTTCTGTGTCCAACCGACAACAGAACATGGAAAAGGAATAGACAAATTACCTTTGCGGTGTGATCATCAGAGCCTGTTATAAGAAACTGTTTATCAACAAGATTGAAATAGTCAACACATGTAACCCCTTGCTCGTGTGCATCCAACATCCAGTCCACTTGAGCGGACTCGATGTTCCAGATCTAAAAACTAAGGTAGGATCAATTCAGTGTTTCCTTTAATGTTTTAAAGGAGTTGTGAACATTTTTACCGCATGTGGGAATGAAGAAGAAAGAGAAAAAACGGTTACCTTCACAGTCTTGTCTCGAGAGGCACTAGCAAATTGTTCTTGATTTTCTGGGTCAAATGTCACGTGCATCACATAATCAAAATGACCCTTGAAAGTTATGCAAGACCAGTTGTCCTTCCAGTTCCATAGCTTTATCGTCTGGTCATCAGATGATGACAGCACATAAGGACGACATGGATGTATACACAAGCATCTGATAAGATCTGTGTTCCCATTCAACACTCTGAACTTGTTCTAAAATAAGCAATCGTAAAATTGTATCTCAGTAAAAACGGAGCAGACAAGCACATCCACTTGTCTATCCATCTCTACTAAAAGAACGTTGCTGATCCAACTACAAAGGATAAAATAGTTGTTCAGATAAAGCCAAAGGTCAGAGCTCACAAAGAAAAGAATGTTCTTAATACCTTCTGATTGCGAAACCCTCAAATCCTTAATCATTGTCTGTAAACAAAAATGCTAATATCAGAAATTCAGAATATAATTTGTGAGAAGTATAGCACGAAAAGTTTTATAAAAGGGAAGCCCGCGGGGTCCGGGGAAGTTTTATATTTTAATTAAATAAAGTGTTATACAATGCCCTATTTATATACAATGATTACATAATAATAGATGTCTACTTCTCGAAGTGGGACACTATACATGACTAACTACTTAACACTCCCCCTCAAGCCGGTGCATATAAATCATATGCACCGAGCTTGTCACAGATGTAACTAATACAAGAACCAGTAAGCCATTTAGTGAAAAAATATCTGCAAGCTGATCATTCGACTTCACAAATTTTGTAACAATACCTCCTGAGGGTATCTTTTCTCTGACAAAGTGACAGTCGATCTCAATGTGTTTAGTCCTCTCATGGAACACCGGATTTGACGCAATATGAAGAGCAACTTGATTATCACACACTAGTTCCATGTTGGTGATTTCTTCGAACTTCAACTCCTTAGATAAACTGCTTGACCTAAACTAGCTCACACGTTTCCATAGCCATGGCCTGATATTCTGCTTCGGCGCTAGTTGGGAAACTACATTCTATTTCATGCTCTTCCAATAGACCAAATTACCTCATACAAGAACACAATATACAGACGTAAAACGTCTATCAGAAGGTGAACCTAACAAACCAGCATCTGTGTACCCCATATGATGAAAGTCTGGAAAAGTGTGGTGGAAGTAAGGATGAGGAGAAGTGAAGGTGGAGTACGGTCATTCCTATGTACAAGAATAAGGGTGATATCAAAAACTGCACCAACTATAGGGGTATCAAGCTGCTAAACCACACGATGAACGTCTGGAAGAGGGTGGTGGAAGCAAGGGTGAGGAGAAGTGTGTCTATTTCCGATAATAAGTTCGGATTCATGATGGGACGATTGATTACGGAAGTCATTAACCTTATTAGAAGACTGGTGGAGTAGTACTGGGATAGGAAGAGGGACTTGCACATGGTATTAATTGACCTAGAAAAAGCTTACGACAAAGTCCCGATAGAGGTTCTATGAAGATGTTTGGAGGATAGAGGTGTACTTGTAGCATATATTAGCGTGGTTCGGGATATGTACGATGGTGCTAAGACCCAAGTTAGGATGGTGGGAGGGAACTCGGAGCATTTCCAAGTCGTGTCAGGGATCCGCTCTTAGCCCGTTTTTATTTGCCTTGGTGATGGATGTTCTAACGCAACACATTCAAGGGGAGGTGCCATGGTGCATGTTATTCGCAGATGATATAGTACTAATTGACGAGAGGCAGGGCAGTGTTAATGCGACACTGGAGGTTTGGAGACGAATCCAAGAAATAAAAAGTTTCAAGTTGAGCAGGACTAAAACATAGTACTTGGAAACTCTTATCTACTTCCTCCATAACTATAACTTCTCTAAGGGACTCAATGAAAAGGCCTTTTTGGCCAACTCCAGTACCAACGTTTCCAACACATGTTCTTGCCGCAAAAGGAGTTTGGGCTCTGGAAGGATGTGGATTTGAACTAGGCTTAGGAATGTTTTAGACTCTCCTTTGTAGTGGCATTAAGTGAATGCTCATAAGGGACTCAATGAAAAGGCCTTTTTGGCCAACTCCGGTACCAACGTTTCCAGCACTTTTTCCTGCCGCAAAAGGAGTTTGGGCTCTGGGAGGATGTAGATTTGAACTAGGCTTGGGAATATTTTAGAATCTGCTTTGCAGAGGCACTATGTGAATGCTCATAATGTTTGGCAAATTTAAAGGCCTCTATCAATGTTTATGGGATTAAACTGAGTTTGTTGTTGCTGTTGTATTAGTGTTTGTGGGACTCAATGAATAGGCCTTTTTGGAAACTCCTATCTACTTCCTCCATAATTATAACTTCTCTAATGGACTCAATGAAAAGGCCTTTTTGGCCAACTCCGGTACCAATGTTTCCAGCACTTTTTCCTGCCGCAAAAGGAGTTTGGGCTCTGGGAGGATGTAGATTTGAACTAGGCTTAGGAATGTTTTAGAGTTTTCTTTGCGGAGGCATTAAGTAAATGCTCATAACGCTTGACAAATTTAAAGTCCTCCATCAGTGTTTATGAGATTAAATTGGGTTTGTTGTTATTGTTGCATTAGTGTTTATACCTCTACAAAGCAGACTCTAAAACATTCCTAAGCCTAGTTCAAATCTACATCCTCCCAGAGACCAAACTCTTTTGCGGCATGAAAAAGTGCTGGAAACGTTGATACCGGAGTTGAGCAAAAAGGCCTTTTCATTGAGTCCCTTAGAGAAGTTATAGTTATGGAGGAAGTGGATAAGAGTTTTCTAACCAGGGAGTTCAAAATTCAACTACTAGATAGGAGTTATCCACTTTGTATTAGTTTATGCTCTTGCACAAAAATCAGCTGTTTGCAAAAATGTCCAAGTGCCAGTTTGCTGAGGCCGAAATTGAATACAAATCTACCATTCACATCAATCACCATAAACTATGTACAAGTAATTTGTTATACCTGGGTTTGTGTGTCCCAAATATATATTATACCGGAATACGTCGCCAGCATCCTGTGATAAAAACAAATACGAAGGAATGATATGCAAATAACTAATTGGAATAATTGTATAAAATAATGACCATACCAGGGCTGCTTAAGATGTATGGCAAGCGGCATTACACTCGGATTCTCCGACATCACACGGCCAAATTAACCAGAAGAGTAGAGATTAAGGGGGGTGAAAGGCGAAAACCTAACTTCTTCCTTTTTCTTTTTCTTTTTCTTGTTCTTGTTCTTTCTCTTTGGGTTTATGATAGCCCAGATACAATTGTTAATTCTTTCCCCGAAGAAAAATGAATTATAATTAAAGCCCGTTTGGACATAAAGAATCTTTTAATTTTTTTCGAAAACTTTTCATTTGTTTTTCAAAATCAGTGTTTGGCCATAAAATTTCTAATTTTCATTTGAAAATAAATTTTGGAATTTTTCAAAAATTTGAAAAACGCCAAAAAGCTATTTTTCAAAATTTTCACTAAGATTACTCATAAAACAACCCAAAATTATATTCTTTTCCAAATGCAACTCTAATTTTTAAATAGCATTTTCACCTGAAAAAAAATTTCACTTTTTGTTTTTTTGGAATTTTACAATTCTTATGTACAAACGCCCACTAATAGTCCCTCCACTCAATTTTAGGGGCCGTTTTGCCGTACAAATATTTTTATTCACTTTTTCTCGAAATCAGCATTTGGCTGTGAAATTTTTAATTTTAACTTGAAGTTGAATTTCGATTTTTTTTAAAAAAAAAAAACTCCAAAAAGCTGTTTTTTAAACTTTCCACTTTAAATCACTCACAAAAATTTAAAATAGCCCAAATTTGTATTCATGTTCATTGTTCAAATACAACTCTAACTTTCAAATACCATTTTCATTTGAAATAAAATTCACTTCTGTTGATGTGTCATTTGATCGAACACCTTCCGCCATTACTGCCGAGGATGATCAGCTATGATACCACTGTTAATTCAATTGCAGGAATTCAGCAAGGAATTGTAAAGAGAGAGAGAGAGAGAGAGAGAGAGAGAGAGAGAGAGAGAGAGAGAGTTTAGAGAGAAGTATAATAGTTCTAATTATGATATGTAACTATGAATTACAATGCTATATAAGAATTGAGAATTGATTTCTGTTTATTACAATTGAAAGAATCCTTCGCTAACTGCTTTCTCTAACTGCCTAACTAACTTCAGCTGACCCCTAACTAAATTTTAACTACCAAGCTGATGTGGCATTGAGCTGAATTGTTCTTGAGCTTACTGCGTAATTTGTGTATCATGTACCTTCGTTTTTTCTTATTGATATTAATTAAATTTAGTGGATCAAGTTTTCTCTTCTTGAGATGATGTTATCTTGTTTTTGGCTTTTTAAAGCAACTGTAATAGTGGCTGACCTAACTTGAGATTTGTGAGCAAAATGACATTTAGAGCCTCTTTTAAAAACTGAATGATCACAATGTTTCCCTCGTAAAAAAAGACAAAACATGTCTCTTTTGAAGATTTTAAGACCAGGTTTTCCCTTCCTCTCCATGCCTAGGGCGAGGCTTCACCAAAGGTCCTTCTCCTTCTTTTCTTTGTTTTTCTTTCGATGTTCTTTTTTGGCTTTTATGTTTTTTGTATTTTGTTGTTATTTTGCCCACTTTTCTTTTTTTTTTCTTTCTAATAAATTTATGCACTCTTATTCATGCTCTTGTAATAGTTATTTTCTCTTTTATTTTTTTGTTCCTTTTTATTTTTTTCTAGTAGTAACTCTCTCTCTCTCTCTCTCTTTTTACTTTATATTTTTATCTTATTTTTTTATTTTTTAGTGTATTTTTTTTAATTTTTTTTTAATTTTATTCTTTCCACTAAAATCTCTCTATCCAAAAAATTTCACTTTTTTCCTTTTTAGTTATTATTTTTTATCTTAATTTTCTATGTTATTTTTTAGTAAAATTCTTCCACCAAAAACGTTTATCACTTTCTTTTAGTTTTGTTTTTATTATCTTTTTAAATAAATAATTGAGTCATAAAATTTGTGTTGAAATACTTTCTACACAATCAGTAATCGATTATTATTACCGAGAATTACCAGAAGTTAGTCTGGCATTGAGAATGTAGTAGAGACCCAATTTTTAATATTTTCCCCCTTTTTAAAAAAAATTAAAATATTTGGGCATAAATGCATATACTTCTCAATCTATAGATGCTTAGGAAAGATTACTTTGAAGCCATGGTATTTACCGTGCTTTTTTTTATTTTTTAGTATTATCTCCCTGGCTAATTAACTCAGCTTAATATATCAGAAAAGAACACAACGATATTATGAACATAACAAGTTGTTCCACTGTATCAGCAAATCCATCAACTTCTCCTCAATTCTAAACTAGTTGAGGTCAACTATATGATTATTTGTATCCGTTCTACTCTAATCAATAAAACCCCATAACCACTAAGAAATAGAAAATAAAAGTTTTTAACAGACAAAATCTATATCTAAAGAACTTTGACCAGAAAGATCAAACCCGACAACCTCGAATCAGAGCCGGCTAGACCCTAAAGCAAGTGAAGCACTTGCTTTATGTAATGACCCGACCAGTCATTTTAAGAGTTATAGCCCCGATCCCCTATTCACTACTTCTTCCATATGTATTTCTGCTATTGTGACTTGCCGGGAGGTTTCGTTTTGGTTTTTTGAGTGTTTTGGGACACTTAGTCCCTAAATGGAGGTTTAAGCCTTAAGATTTGGACCGTAGTCGAAACTGTGTGAATATGACTCCGGAATGGAGTTATGTCGGTTCCGTTAGCTCCGTTAGGTGATTTTGGACTTAGGTGCATGTCCGGATAGTGTTTTGGAGGTCCGTAGCTTATTTAAGCTTGAAATGGCAAAAATCGAATTTTTGGAGATTTGAACCGGTAGTGAAAATTTTGATATCGGGGTCGGATTCTAAATTCGGAAGTTGAAATAGATCCGTAATATTGAATATGACTTGTGTATAAAATTTGGGGTCAATCGGACGTGGTTTGATAGGTTTCGGCATCGGTTATCGAATTTGGAAAATTCCAAGTTCTTTAAGTTTGAATCGGAGGATTATTCATGATTTTATCGTTGTTTGAGGTCGTTTGAGGGCTCGGCTAAGTTTGTATGGTGTTTTAGGATTTTTTGGTATGTTTGGTAGAGGTCCCGGGGGCTTCGGGTGAGTTTCAGATGCTGACCAGATCACTTTTGGACTTTGGAAGATAGCATATTTTCTGGTGTTTTGTTGCAGACATTTTCTTCATCACGTTTATAAGGGAGTTCTCGCGTTCGCGTAAGGCATTTGGAAAAGGCATCTGAGTTACTCTTCGCATTCGCGATGTTGTTCCCGTGTTCGCGAAGGTGTGGAACCTTAAGGCTACGCGTTCACGACATGGTCCTCGCGTTCGCGAAGAGGATCTGGAGGCAGACGAGATTATGTACTTCACGTTCACGATGGAAGTCCCGCGTTCGCGTAGAGGAATTGGACAATTGGGTCCCCAGGCCCTTTTGCCTACGCATTCGCGACGTTGGTCCTGCATTTGCGTAGGGTCGAGCTGAGTGGTCTTCGCGTTTGCGACAAGTGCATCGCGCTCGCGATGGAGGATTTTTGGGCCGAAGTAAATTGTGCTTCGCTAATGCGAGGGTGTGGCCGCGTTTGCGAAGAAGGAAATGTCTGGGTAGTATTAAAGTTTCCAAAAACGGGAGTTTTGCCATTTTATTAAAAACTTGAGTTGGGAGCTCAGATTTGGACGAGATTTTGAGGGACTTTCAGAGATATCGATTGGGTAACGATTCTTAACTCCTTTATCGTTATATTCCACTAATCTATGGTTGATTTCATCACTTAATTTCGGATTTTGGGTTGAAAAGTTGGGAAATAGGGGAAAGGTTCTTCAACCGAATTTCTGAGATTTGATTGAGATTTAGACATCGAATTTGGATAATTTTGGTACGAGTGAACTCATGAGTGAATGGGTGTTCGTATTTTGTGACTTTTAACCGAATCTTCTGTATTTTTCCTTTGTTAGACTCTGATGTATAGAGACACTAGATTTTTCTTCTATAGTTTTTGATTCACGATGTTCCGGGTTTTGGGATTGCTGTGTATTTTTGAATAGTTAGTTGTTAAATTTATGTTTTCATTTTATTATTCCGCAAATGTTAGGCTTACCTAGTCGTAGAGACTAGGTGCCATCACGACGTCATACAGAGGGGAAATTTGAGTCATGACAAATTGGTATCAGAGCTCTAGGTTCATAGGTGTCGTGAGTCACAAGCCAGTTTATTAGAGTCTCACAGATCGGTACAGAGGCGTCTGTACTTATCTTTGGGAGGCTATGGAACTGTTAGAAAAATTTCACTACTTTGATTCCTTGTCGTGCGAAAATTGTTGATTTCAAAAATTCTAAACTTCTGTATTCTATTCTCTCACAGATGGTGAGGACACCTACAAGCGGATCTGATGAACAGGCACCCGCGCTCCCTACTAGAGCCACGAGAGGAAGGGGCCGGGGTAGAGGCCGAGGACATCCACATGGTGCAACCAGAGCACCTACACGAGAAGCCCCCAGTAGCTCCAGCTGGAGGGCAAAAACCCGAGGCATCTGTTTCTGCACCATCCCTCCAAGAGACTCTAGCCCAATTTCTGAGCATGTTCAGCACCTTAGCTCAGACTGGATTGATTTTACTAGCTCCTGCCACATGTCAGGCCGGGGGAGGAGCACAAACTCCCGTCGCCGGTACTCCAGAGCAACGGGTTTAGGTCGACCAGGTTCCAGAGATTGTACCAATACAGCCGGTAGCTCCAGCTCATCCTGAGGTTAGGGCAACAGCTTCTGAGGTGGAGCAGCTCAGACTTGAGAGGTACAAGAAGTACCACCCACCTACCTTCAGCGGATTGGCTATAGATGATGCTCAGTATTTTCTGGAGGAGTGTCATCATATTCTCCGTACTATGGGTGTAGCGGAGTCGAGTGGGGCTTTTTTTACTACATTCCAGCTTATAGGAGCAACCTATCAGTGGTGGCGTGCTTATGAGTTGAGTAGTCCGGCTAAGGCAGCTTCACTTACAGGGACTCAGTTCTCGGACATGTTTTTGAGAGAGTATGTCCCTCAGAGCCTCAGGGACTCATGGTGCGCGGAGTTTGAGCAGTTGCGCTAGGGTGCTATGACTCTGTCAGGGTATGCGGTCCGTTTCAGTGATTTGGACCGACATGCACCGATCTTAGTTTCCACAGTCCGAGAGAGGGTTCGACGGTTTATTGAGGGACTACACCCCAATATTCGGATTAGTATGGCCAGGGAGTTGGAGATGGATATTTCTTATCAGCAGGTTATGAGTATTGCCAGGAGATTGCTGGGCATGCTTGCCTAGGATAGAGAGGAGAGGGAGGCCAAGAGGTCTCGAGAGACTGGCTATTATTCTGGAGCTCGTGTCCCAGCAGCTCGCCATGGTAGGGGTAATGCGGGTCGCCCCGTTTATTCAGCTCTTCCAGCCTCCAATGGTGTTCCAGCTCCTCCTAGGCCTTAGGGGCCTTATTATGCATTGCCAGTATCTAGTGTGCCTCATGCACGAGGTGTTCCTAGCGGCCAGTCCAGCAGACCTGGCCCGAGCCAGTCATAGCAGCCATGCCCTCCCAGAGCTTGTTTTGATTGTGGAGACACTCGCCATATGGTGGGGGATTGCCCTAGATTTAAGAGGGGTGCACCTCCACAGATTTCTCAGCCACAGCATGCTCCACCGGGTCCTCAGGCTATGATTACAGCACCGGCTGCCATACCTCCTGCTCAGCCAGCCCGAGGTGGAGGTTAGGGAGGTAGAGGTCACCTTAGAAGGGGAGGCCAAGCCAGATATTATGCCTTTCATGCTCGTACAGAGGCAGTCGCTTTTGATTTTGTCATTACAGGTATTGTTCGGTATGTCATAGAGATGCTTCGGTATTATTTGACCCAGGCTCTACATATTCTTATGTGTCCTCTTATTTTTTCCTGTATTTGGGCGTATCTCGGGATTCTTTGAGTTCCCATGTTTATGTGTCTAATCCTATGGGAGATGCTCTTATTTTGGACCGTGTGTGTCAGTCGTGTTTGATTGCTCTTAGTGGTTTTGAGACCAGAGCCAATTTATTATTGCTTAACATGGTGGACTTTGATATTATTTTGGACATGGACTGGTTATCGCCCCATTATGCTATTCTTTATTATACTCTAAGGTACCTTCCACTCTAATCGCGGTAAACCTGGCTCTAGTTGTCGACCATAGCCATGTTTACCGCGATTAGAGTGGAGAGGTACCTCAGAGTATACTCCCAGTAGAGTTATTTCTTTTCTTAAAGCTCAATGAATGGTTGAGAAGGGGTGTGATGCGTATCTAGCTTATGTGAGAGATGTCAGTATGGATACCCCTACAGTTGAGTCAGTTCCAGAAGTGAGGGACTTTCTAGGTATGTTTTCAGATGATCTTCCGAGCATGTCGCCCGACAGAGATATTGATTTTGGCATTGATCTGTTGATGGGCACTCAATCCATCTCTATTCCTCCATATCGTATAGCTCCTCCTGAGTTAAAGGAGTTGAAGGAGCAGTTACATGAATTGTTTGATAAGGGCTTCATTCGGCCCAGTGTGTCACCTTGGGGTGCTTTTGTCTTATTTGTGAAGAAGAAGAATGGTTCTATGCGGATGTGTATTGATTACCGCCAGTTGAACAAAGTCACAGTGAAGAACAGGTATCCATTGCCTCGTATTAATGACTTATTTGATCAATTACAAGGTGCCAGAGTGTTTTCCAAGATTGACTTACGTTCAGTATATCATCAGTTGAAGATTCGGGAGCCAGATATCCCGAAGACTACTTTCAGGAACAGATATGGTCACTATGAGTTTCATGCTATGTCGTTTGGGCTAACCAATGCCCCTAACAACTTTTATGCACTTGATGCACAATTTGTTCCGGCCTTATCTTGACTCATTTATCATTGTGTTTATTGACGACATTCTGGTGTACTCCCAGACTCAGGAATATCATGAGCAGCACCTGAGGACTGCACTTCAGACCTTGAGAGAAAAGAAGTTATATGCAAAATTTTCAAAGTGTGAGTTTTGGCTAGACTCAGTGGAATTCTTGGGTCATATAGTATCGAGTGATGAGATCCAGGTGGATCCGAAGAAGACTGAAGCAGTGCAAAGTTGACCCATGCCGTCCTCATCTACACAGATCCAAAATTTTCTTGGTTTGGTAGGGTATTACCGTCGATTTGTAGAGGGAATTCTTATCTATTGTAGCACCTATGACCAGGCTGACCCAGAAGGGTGCTCCGTTCAGGTGGACAGAGGAATGTGAGGAGAACTTTCAGAAGCTCAAGACAGCTTTGACTACAGCCCCAGTATTGGTATTGCCTACAGATTCGGGATTATATATTGTATATTATGATGCATCGCGGACTGTTCTCGACGCGGTGTTGATGCAGGATAGTAGGGTGATTTCCTACGCATCCAGACATCTAAAGGTACATGAAAAGAACTATCATATCCATAACCTTGAGTTAGCAGCTATTGTTCATGCCTTGAAGATTTGGCGGCATTATTTGTACGGTGTTCCTTGTTAGATTTACACCGATCATCAGAGTTTGCAGCATCTGTTTAATCAAAAAGATCTTAACTTGCATCAACGGAGGTAGTTGGAACTACTTAAGGATTATGATATCACCATTTTGAACCACCCTGGGAAGGCCAATGTGGTGGCTGATGCTTTGAGTCGCCGGGCAGAGAGTTTGGGGAGCTTAGCATATCTACCAGCAGTAGAGAAGCCCATGGCGTTGGATGTTCAGGCCTTAGCCAACCAGTTTATGAGATTAGATATTTCTGAGCCAAGTCGAGTATTGGCTTGTATGGTCTCTCGGTCTTCTCTTTATGATCACATCAGGGAGCGTCAGTATAATGACCCCCATCTGCTTGTCCTTAAGGACACGGTCTAGCACGGTGATGCTAAGGAGGTCACTATTGGGGACGATGGTGCATTGAGGATGCATGGCAGGTTATGTGTGCCCAATGTAGATGGTTTACGTGAGTTGATTCTCCGAGAGGCTCATAGCTCGCGGTACTCTATTCATCCAGGCGCCACAAAGATGTATCAGGACTTGAGACAGTATTACTGGTGGAGGAGAATGAAGAAGGACATAGTATAGTATGTGGCTCGGTGCCTAAATTGCCAGCAGGTGATGTATGACCATCATCGGTCAGGTGGGTTGTTTCAGAAGTTGGAGATTCTGGAGTGAAAATGGGAGCAGATCAATATGGAGTTCGTTGTTGGACTCCCACGGGCTCAGTGAAGGTTTGATGCAGTGTGGGTGATTGTGGATAGGCTGACCAAGTCAGCTCATTTCATTCCTGTGATGACTACCTATTCTTCCGAGCAGCTAGCTCGAATCTACATCTGTGAGATCGTCAGGCTTCATGGCATACCGGTATCTATTATCTCTGACCAGGGTACCCAGTTCACATAACGATTCTGGAGAGTCATACAGCAGGAGTTGGGTACTAGAGTGGAGCTGAGCACAACATTTCACCCTCAGACGGATGGACATTCCAAGCGCACTATTCAGATACCGGAGAAAATGCTTCGCGCTTGTGTGATAGATTTTGGGGGTGCTTGGGACCATATTTGCCACTTACGGAGTTTGCTTATAACAATAGTTATCAGTCCAGCATTCAAATGGTACCGTATGAGGCTCTGTATGGTAGGCGGTGTCGGTCCCCAGTGGGATGGTTTGAGCCGGGCAAGGCTAGATTATTGGGTACAGACTTGGTTCAGGATGCCTTGGAGAAGGTTAAGGTGATTCAGGATCGACTTCGCATAGCCCAGTCCAAACAGAAGAGTTACACAGACTGGAAGGTTCGCGATGTTGCATTCATGGTTGGAGAGCGGGTCTTGCTCCGGGTTTCGCCTATGAAGGGCGTTATGAGGTTCGGAAAGAAGGGCAAGCTGAGCCTAAGGTTTATTGGTCCCTTTGAGGTGTTGCGGAAAATTGGGGAGGTTGCTTATGAGGTTGCCTTACCTCCAGTGTAGCAGGAATTCATCCAGTATTCCACGTTTCTATGCTCCGGAAGTATCACGGTGATCCGACTCATGTATTGGATTTTAACTCAGTCCAGTTTGACAAGGATCTATCTTATATTGAGGAGCCAGTGGCTATTCTGGACAGGCATGTGCGAAAGCTGAGGTCAAAGAACATTGCTTTCGTGAAGGTTCAGTGGAGGGGTCAGCCGGTCTAGGAGGCAACTTGGGAGACCGAGCATGTTATGCGGAGCCGTTACCCTCACCTTTTCACCACTTCCGGTATGTCTTTATGCTCGTTCGAGGACGAACGATTGTTTTTAGAGGGGAAGGATGTAACGATCCGACCGGTCGTTTTCAGAGTTATAGCCCCGATCCCTTATTAATTGATTCTTCCATATCTATTTTTGCTATTGTGACTTGCCGGGAGGTTTCGTTTTGGTTTTTGTACTGTTTTGGGAAACTTAGTCCCTAAATGGAGGTTTAAGCCTTAAGATTTGGATCGTAGTTGGAATTGTGTGAAGACGACTCCGGAATAGAGTTATGTCAGTTCCGTTAGCTCCGTTACGTGATTTTGGACTTAGGGGAGTGTTCGGACAGTGTTTTGGAGGTCCGTAGCTTATTTAGGCTTGAAATAGTGAAAGTCGAATTTTTGGAGATTTGGACCGGTAGTGGAAATTTTGATATCGGGGTCGGATTCCGATTCCGGAAGTTGTAATAGGTCCGTAATGTTGAATATAACTTGTGTGCAAAATTTGGGGTCAATCGGATGTGGTTTGATAGGTTTCAACATCGGTTGTCGAATTTAGAAAATTCCAAGTTCTTTAAGCTTGAATCGGAGGATGATTCATGATTTTCGCGTTGTTTGAGGTCGTTTGAGGGCTCGACTAAGTTCGAATGGTGTTTTAGGATTGGTTGGTATATTTTGTCGAGGTCCCGGGGGTCTCAGGTGAGTTTCAGATGCTTAACGGATCACTTTTGGACTTTGGAAGATAGCAGATTTTCTGGTGTTTTGTTGCAGACATTTTCTTCATCGCGTTCGCGAGGGAGTTCTCGCGGTCGCGTAAGGCAGCTGAGTTACTCTTCGCATTTGTGATGTTGTTCTCGCATTTGCGAAGATGTGGAACCTTGAGGCTACGCTTTCGCAACATGGTCCTCATGTTCGCGAAGAGGAACTGGAGGCAGATGAGATTTTGTGCTTCACGTTCATGATAGAGGTCCCGCGTTCACGTAGAGGAATTGGCCAACTAGGTCCCCATGCCCTTTTGCCTACGCATTCACGACGTTGGTCCCGCATTTGCGTAGGGCAGAGCTAAGTGGTCTTCATGTTCGTGACAAGTGCATTGCATTCGCGATGGAGAATGTTTGGGCCGAAGTAAATTGTGCTTCGCGAACGCGAGGGTGTGGCTGCGTTCGCGAAGAAGGAATTGTCTGGGTAGTATTAAAGTTTCCAAAAATGGGGGTTTTGCCATTTTATCAAAAACTTGAGTTGGGAGCTCGGATTTGGACGAGATTTTGAGGGACTTTCAGAGATATAAATTGTATAACGATTCTTAACTCCTTGTGGTTATATTTCACTAATCTATGGTTGATTTCATTATTTATTTTCGGATTTTGGGTTGAAAAGTTGGGAAATGGGGGAAAGGTTCTTCAACCGAATTTCTGAGTTTTGATTGGGATTTAGACATCGAATTTGGATAATTTTGGTACGAGTGAACTCATGAGTGAATGGGTGTTCGTATTTTATGACTTTTACCCGATTCCGAGGCGTGGGCCCGTGGTCGACCTTTTAGGGCGAATTTCGGAATTTTTGTTAAAGTGTTAATTTCATTAATTAGATGAATCTATTATGGTTGTATTTATGATATGTAATTGATTTTGGCTAGATTAGGGCCATTCGGAGCCAGATATTCGTGGAAAAGGCATTGTGACTGATTGATTGAGCTTGGTTCGAGGTAAGTGCCTTGCCTAACTTTGTGTGGAGGAAATCCCCTTAGGATTTGGAACTATTGTGATATATGAGCTCCGTGTACGTGTGGTGACGAGTACGTACACGGGTTAGTTGTTGTAAAACCCGATCTTTTTACTAAGCAACAACCTGTTTTCCTTTTATTTTGAGTTATACCATTTTAATGAGTATTAATCTATTTTTCATTCTTAACTGAGTTATTTCAATATGTGTAGCTATCCTGTTTAGTCTAATATCGCATGTCTACGTGCTTTAACTGCTTACTTGAACTTTGTGACGCATGCCTAGTTGATTTCCTGCTTTTTCCTTGTTCTTTATCTATATAGCCGTAGAAACTTACTGTTGTATTTATCGTTGATCTGTGTATTTACTTTTGAGACTACGAGGCGGTTCCTTGGGAGTTCTCCCTGCATATTTACTTTGGGACTACGGAATGGTATTTCGGGAGATCCCCTTGTCTTGCATATTTACTTTGGGATTACGAAACGGTATTCCGGGAGATCCCCCTATCTTGTATATTTACTTTAGGACTACGAAACGGTATTCCGAGAGATCCCTCTGTTCTGCATATTTACTTTGGGACTACAGAACGGTATTCCGGGAGATCCCTCTGCACATTTACGTTTGGGACTACGAGACGGTATCTCGGGAGATCCCCTATTGTTATCTCTGTGTAGAGAGTTGTTGTCTTATATGATTTCATTCTTGCTAAATTTCAGTCTTTATTTTACTATGGTATTTCATTCTATCTGGTTTTATTATATATATACCAGTAGGGCCCTGACCTGACCTGACCTCGTCACTACTCGACCGAGGTTAGGCTTGGCACTTACTGGATACCGATTGTGTTGTACTCATGCTACTCTTCTGCACATGTATTGCATGTGCAGATCCATGTGCTCCTTATCAGCCACACTATCAGTGAGCCGGGACAGATTTGGAGACATCAAGGTATATCTTCTAAGACCGGAGTTAGGATGGTGGGAGGGGACTAGGAGCATTTTCTAGTCATGTCAGGGATCCATTCTTAGCCCGTTTTTATTTGTCTTGGTGATGGATGTTCTAACGCAACACACTGAAGGGGATGTTCCATGGTGCATGTTATTCGCAGATGATATAATACTAATTGAGGAGAAGCAGGGCAGTGTTAATGCGACACTAGAGGTTTGGAGATGAATCCTGGAGTTAAAAGGTTTCAAGTTGAGCAAGACTAAAACAGAGTACTTGGAATATAAGTTCAGCGATGTTAATCGTGAAGTAGACGTGGAAGTGAGACTAGATTCACAAGTCATCCCTAATAAAGGGAGCTTCCAGTACCTCGGATCTATAATTTCAAGTAATAGAGATATAAACGGATGCATCACATTGGAGCGGGGTGGATAAAATTGAGGCCCATTCTCGGGGTTTTGAGTGATAAGAAGGCGTTCATAAAGACTTAACGATAACTTTTACAGAGTGGTGGTTAGAACCACAATGTTGTATGGGGAGGAGTATTGACTTGTGATGAACACTAATGTCCAAAATATGAAAGTAGTAGAAATGAGGATGCTGAGATGGATGTGTAGATATACGAGAAGAGATAAGATTGGGAATGAAGATGTCTGAGACAAGGTAGGAGCGGCCCCCCTGGAGGATAAGATGCGGGAAGCAAGACTAAGATGGTACGGGCATGTGAAGAGGAGGTGCATAGATGCCCCAGTGAGAAGGTGTGAGAGGTTGGCCATGGTGGGGGTAAGGAGAGGTAGAGATAGAGGTAGGTCTAAGAAGTATTAGGGAGAGGTGATTAGGCATGACATTGTACAACTTCAGCTTACTGAGGACATGATCCTTGATATGAGGGTTTGGACGTTGGAAATTAGGATAGAAGGTTAGTAGATAGGCCGAAGTGTCTCATTTACAAGACGATAGTATTAGTATTAGTCTCGTATTTTCATAACTTTTTATCCATAGATTTATTTTACTATATGTCAGTTCTTTCGCTTTAATTATTTTATACCTTATCACCTTATCGTGTTGTTGTTACTACTTGTTGTGTCTGCTTCTTTTTCACTTTTACCTTGAGTGGAGGGTCTATCGGAAACAGTCTATCTATACCTTCACAAGATAGGGGTAAGGTCTGTATACACTCTATCATCCTTCCCCCCGACCCATTTGTGGGATTACACTAGTTTGTTGTTGTAGGTTGGGCCAGTGATGAAGGGGGCAGTGATCTTGAATAAGAATCCTACATTATTTTTTCAACTACTCAATTGAGGTCCAAAAATCTCAAGAAACTAAAGAAGTCCAAAAATCCATTCAAGATTAGGATTTCCTTTCCTTGATTTCTTCTCCTTAAAGATTAGGATTTCTTAATTTTTATTTTAGTAGGATTATATTTGTAGTCCTAGTCAAACTAGGATTGTTAGTTGGTATTTCATTCCTACTAGAATTCTTTTTCCTATTTTAGTCAGGATATTTTACATGATTTCTCGATGTTGTCCCTTTTTGTTTTCTTGTTATTATTGTGGTACCTACACTTTTCTGAGCCGAGGGTCTATTAAAAATATTCTCTCTATCTCCACAAGGTAGGGTTAAGGTCTGCGTACAAACTACCATCCCCATACCCCACTATGTGGGATTATTCTGGGTATGTTGTTGTTGTTTTTTAGCCACGATAGTTTTTCTTAACCTTATTCTTATTCTAGTTTAATTAGAATTATGTTTAATTAGATCTATTAACCACCACCAAGACACAACATACCAGTGCTACCACAACCAAATGACCATACTACCATACTCAGCCCAGATACCCTCTCACTATACTACACCAGGCCAATTTCCCTCTAATAACCCTTCTAAAAACCAAGCCCAATCATTACGCATACCCAAAGGCAAACTATCATTTTCTATTTTTTACGGTAACACCCCCCCCCATGGATTCGTCATTGTGACCAATATTTTAACCTCTACAAGGTCCCTGACTTGGAGAAAATGAATTATGTAGAGATTAACATAATGGAGGAAATTGATAGCTGGTACAATTCATACCTCATTGATCAGGGAGGTTTTGTGTCTTAGCCTCAATTTTGCTTGGACCTATGTGAACGATATGGCCAGGCAAAGCCCATTAATGAAATCACTGATTTAATAGGTTACAACACTGGGGGATATGGCTAGCTACCAAAAGAAATTTGAGGATCTTCGCCGTCATGTTTTAAGGACCAGACCCCATTTGGACGAGGTGGATGTTGGTGGATGTTGCTAGCCCATAAATACTAATGCAACAACAACAACAACAAACCCAGTTTAATCCCATAAACACTGATGGAGGACTTTAAATTTGTCAAACGTTATGAGCATTTACTTAATGCCTATGCAAAGAAAACTCTAAAACATTCCTAAGCCTAGTTCAAATACACATCCTCCCAGAGCCCAAAATCCTTTTGCGGCAGGAAAAAGTGCTGGAAACGTTGGCACCGGAGTTGGCCAAAAAGGCCTTTCCATTGAGTCCCTTAGAGAAGTTGTAGTTATGGAAGAAGTAGATAGGAGTTTTCAAACCACGGAGTTCAAAATTCAGCTACTAGATAGGAGTTATCCAATTTGTATCAGTTTATGCTCTTGCACAAAAATCAGTTGTTTGCAAAAATGTCCAAGTGCCATTTTGCCCAGGCCCAAATTTAATACAAATATGCCATTCATATCAATCACCATAAACTATGTACAAGTAATTTGTTATACTTGCGTCTGTGTGTCCCAAATATATACTATACTAGAATACGTCGCCAGCATCCTGTGATAAAAAAAACGTATGAAGCAATGAGATGCAAATAACTAATTAGAATAATTGTATAAAATAATGACCATACCATGGCTGCTTAGGATGTATGGCAAGCGACATTACACTCGGATTCTCCGACTTCGCACAGTCAGATCAACCGGAAGAGTAGAGATTAAGGGGGGTGGAAGGCGAAAACCTAACTTTTTCCTTTTTCTTTTTCTTGTTCTTTCTGTTTGGGTTTACGACAGCCCTCATTCAATTACTAATTCTTTCCCCGAAGAAAAATGAATTATAATTAAGAGCCCATTTGGACATAAAGAATTTTTTCACTTTTTTTTCTAAAACTTTTTATTTTTTTTCAAAATCAATATTTGGCCATAAAATTTCTAATTTTCACTTGAAAATGAATTTTGGAATTTATCAAAAATTTGAAAAACTCTAAAAAGTTATTTTTCAAAATTTTCACTCAGATTACTCACAAAACATAAAAATTAACCCAAAATTATATTCATGTCCAAACGCTACTCTAATTTTTAAATAGGATTTTCACTTGAAAAACAATGTCACTTTTTTTTTGGAATTTTACAATTCTTACGTCCAAACGCCCACTAATACTCCCTCCGCCCAATTTTAGGGGCTGTTTGTCCATACAAATATTTTCTTTCACTTTTTCTCGAAATCAGCATTTGGCCATGAAGTTTTAAGTTTTAAATTGAAGTTGAATTTTGGAATTTTTCGAAAAAAACTCCAAAAGGTTATTTTTAAATTTTTTACTTTACATCACTCATAAAAATTCAAAATAGCCCAAAATTATATTCATGTCTATTGTCCAAACACAACTCTAACTTTTAAATACTATTTTCTCTTGAAAACAAATTCACTTTTGTTGATGAGTCAATTGATCGAATACCTTTCACCATGACTGCCTAGGATGATCAACTCTGATACCACCATTAACTCAATTGCAAGAATTCAGCAAGGAATTCGAGGATCGAGCAGCTGTTTCAGGAGTTACAAGGAACTCGAGAGTTCAGCTATGGAGTTGTAAAGAAGAAGAAATGTAAAAAGAGAAAGTATAATGACCCAATAGGTCATTTTAACTTTTTGAAATCCGTCCCCGAAAATAAAACTCCCTGAATGTACTTTTAATGATTTATGACTCGCGGGGATGATTGGTTTGGGATTTGAAAGTGTTTGGGTTGAAATCGTAACACTTGGTTCCTTAAGTTGGCTTTAAAAGGCCAAGTTTGACTTCGGTCAACATTTATGAAAATGACCCCGGAATCGGGATTTGACGGTTCCAATAGATTCGTATAATGATTTCGGACTTAGGCGTATGTCCGAATCGGGTTTTGGATAGCCCGGAAGTATTTTGGCGCTTAATAGTGAAAATTTACTATTTGAAGGTTTAAAGTTCTTAAAATTTGGTTTGGAGTAGGTTTTTGAGTAATTGAAGTCCGTTTGGAATTCCGAGTTTGGGAATAGTTCTGTATAGTAAATTAAGACTTGCACGCAAAATTTCGTGTTATTCCGAGTAGTTTAAGTATGTTTCAGCACGTTGGAAGTAAATTGAACAACTTGAAGTTCTTAAATTCTTAAGTTCTTAAGTAGTTTAAGTTTGAACCGGGCGAGGCTCAGACTAGGTTGGAAATTTTGAGCCAAGTTGAAGCTCCCCACTTCTGTCAAAATAGCAGGAGCGGAAAAATGACCGCACCTGTGAAGGCGCAGGTGCGAAGAAGAGGAGCGCAAGTGCGATAATGGCGCAAGTGCGACGTGGGAGTCACAGAAGCGAGCCGCTGACCACAGGTGCGAGCGAAGCCGACTAAGGGAAAACCGCATCTGTGAGGGCATTTCCACAGACGCGGAGACGCAGAAGCGGCTTGGGAGCCACAGGTGCGGAAATGCCTGTTGGACAGAATGGTTAAAAAGTCGGGGCTCAGACATTTTGAGCCCATTTTTCCTCTATTTCCGGGCGATTCCAGAGCTTTTGAGAGGGGGATTTCAACTAGCAATTGGAAGGAAAGTTAATTCTACACCCCTTGAGTTGAATACATAGATTATGGGTAATTATAGCTAGTAAATCTTAGAAATCAAGGGTTTAGATGAAAAACATAGATTTTTATAAAAATACAATTTTAACCACGAAAATGGTTATAGAATTGGATAGAAATTATATATTTGATTTCTTGAGATTATGAGTAACGTTTTCATCCGAAAATTTCCAGAATCCGGGCACGTGGGCTCGGGGTGAATTTTAGGAATTTTACCATTTTGGATAGGATAATTTATTTAATAGATGAATTTTGAGTTATTGAGAATATATTAATTATTTTGTATAATATTTGGATAGTTTTTCGGCGCCAAATCAAGAATTTTACGCGACGCGGTAAGCGTAAGGTGGACTTTGAGACAAGGTAAGTCTCTTGTCTAATCTTGTGAGGGGAAAATTACCCCATAGGGATTAAATTAAATAATGGTTGCTAATTGCGGGAGCTACGTACGCACGAGGTGATGAGAGTCCATGCATAGCTACTATTATTGCTAAAGTCCGGGTAGTTTAGGACTCAAAGCATGAATTACTTGTGTAAATTGTGTTCTTTATTAATTAAATTATTTGAGGTATATATTGTGAATTTGTTATGAAAGGTAGTAAAATATGAAATCTTCATATGCTTAATTTTTGTTTATATTAATTAATTGTTGAAATAAATTGTTGTCCTCTCGAATAAATCTTGCAATAAATACTCTCATTCCGGAGGTACATAAGCAAAATGTCCCCCTTTTTTGTGGATCAGGCCAAACGCCTCGGCAGGATAGATGCATCTATGGATCATGCCGCTCGTCCCTCGGCAGTGTACACGACATTCTGGATCGGGCCGTACGACCTCGGTAGGAATCGTGCCTAATAATAATAATTACACGATACTTTGATAGTTTACTGCAGCTTGTGATGCTAAGTGATAAATTGGAAATTTATTGAAATTGAAGGGATTTAATTAATGGTTTGGAAGTTATTGAAATTGGAAGAATTTAATGATTTCTGCTGGTTAAATAAATTATTGTTAAATTCTGTGAATTATGCTGATTTAGAAATTTTAGTTTTATTTTAAATATTATTATTGACCCATAGTGAGTGTCAAAGTCTGCCATCTCATCTCTACCTCTTTGACATTAGGCTTGATACTTACAGGGTATACGTTGTTTACGTACTCATACTACACTTGCTGTACTTTTTGTGCAGGATTTGAGACAGGTACTTGTGGAGGATCTATTATCGCACATCCTCGTTATCCAGAGGCGTAGTGGTGAGCTGCCTTTCTTAGCCGTCCTGCAGCTACCAGTGCCTCTCTTTGTATTTTTTTTTCATTCTGTCTATTTTTATTCCAGACAGTATTTGGAGTTTTGTATAATCTACTAGATGCTCATACACTTGTGACACTAGGTCTTGGCACACACATTAGTAGAATTTGATGTTTTATTATTTTCTTGGATTTAAATCTAATCGATATATGTTTAATTTATTAGTTGGCTTGCCTAGTTGTAGTGTTGGGCGCCATCACGACCTTTAGGTGAAATTGGGTCATGACAACATGGTATCAGAGCACTAGGTTCACGTAGGTCTCACAAGTTATGAGCAGGCCTAATGGAGTCTTGCAGATCGGTACGGAGACGTCTGTACTTATCTTCGAGAGGCTATAGGGTGTTAGGAAACTACCTTTCTTCATCTTCTATCGTGCAATTGATATAATACTAAATATCTTTCTCTTACTCTCTCATAAATGGTGAGAACGCGCTCGAATGAGACTCTAGACCAGGGAAGAGCTACTTCCCTAGTTGCTAGAGGCCGAGGTAGAGGCCGAGGCAGAGGCCGGAGGAGAGCTCCAGCCCGTGGTAGAGGTAGAGGACGTCCCAGGATTGTTCCAGTTATTCTACCAGTGGGTCCAGTAGAAGATCCCATTGTTGAGGAGCAGGGTGAAGTGCCTGTGGCAGAGCCAGCTCCGGTGGATTTCACATCTGCACCGGGATTTCAGGATGTTATGGGTCGTATAATGCGATTCATGGATACTATGACTCAGGCCGATTTATTTCCGGTAGACCCATCCACATCTCAGGTGGGCAGGGGAGCAAAGACCCCCTACCACGTAGGCTCATGGACAGGCAGCTGTTGTATATTAGACCTAGGGTGCACTACCCGTGGGTAGAGCCCAGCCAGTGGCAGCAGCAACACCTGAGCCCAGGCCAGTTGCAGCCGCAGATCCACAGAAATTATTGGATAGATGCACTACACCCTCCTGTCTTTGGGGGTGAGCGACATGAGGATCCCCATGACGTCATTGATCGGTGCAGAGACAGACTGCATAACATGAGGATATTGGAGTCTCATGGGGTTGACTTTTTCTACTTTTCAGCTAGAGGGCAAGGCCCGTAGATGGTGGCAGTCTTATGTTCTTGGCAGACCAGCAGATTCTTCTCCCATAACTTAGGACAGGTTCACCTGTATCTTTCTGGACAGGTATATTCCACCCTCCCAGAGGGAAGAGTTGCGATGTCAGTTTGGGCAGCTCCAGCATGGGTCAGATGTCAGTGACCGATTATGAGACGAGATTCTTTAAGTTATCTGGCGATGCACTTATGATACTCGCTACTGAGGCAGAGAGAGTGAGGAGGTTTGTAGCTGGTTTACATACTGGCATTCAGGCTACTATGGCTCGAGAGGTTGAGATGGGTACTTCTTATAAGTTAGTCATGGAGATAGCCCGGAGGATTAGGGGTGTACGTCAGCGAAGCCGAGAGCAGATTATGAGAGATAAGCGGTTCAGGTATTCTGGAGAGTTAAGAGGTGCTCCGTCTAGGGGCAGAGGTCAGTTCATGAGAGGGCAGTCCAGCAAGCCCCCATATCCAGCACCACTGCCTCTTCGATGTGCTAGAGTACGACTTTATTTCAGTGCTATAACAGAGAGTTCTTATTGCCCACCACCTATCCAGGGTTCTTCCAGTGGGTATTCAGGTTCGCAAGGCCAGACTTCTAGTCAACGGCTTATTGCACCGCACAATTGTTACGAGTGCGGGGATCCCAGTCACATACAAAAATTTTGTCCCAAGTTGCGGGGTAGACCAGTGCAACAGGGTTAGCAGCCTGTGATTACCGCACCAGTTTCTCCACCAGTCGTCCGACTACCAAGAGGTGGAGGACAGGTGGGTAGAGGCCGTCCTAGAGGTGGAGGTCAGTCAAGTGGAGGCCAGCCAGTTGGCGCTCCAGCTCGTTTCTATGCTTTTCCGGCCAGACCAGATGCAGAGGACTCAGATGCCGTGATTACAAGTATTATTTCTGTTTGCAGCAAAGATGCCTCAGTATTATTTGATCCAGGATTTACGTATTCATACGTGTCATCTCTATTCGCTCCATTCCTGGGTGTTTCTCGTGAGTCATTGAGTACTCCTGTTTATTTTTCCACTCCAGTGGGCGATTCTATTATTATGAACCGGATCTACCGATCTTGTATTATTACATTCTGTGGTTATGAAACTAGAGAATACCTCTTATTGCTCGAGATGACCGATTTTGACATTATTCTGGGTATGGACTGGTTATCTCCATATTATGCTATTCTAGATTGTCACGCCAAAACTCTTACCTTGGCTATTCCATTCTTGCCTAGGCTGGAGTGGAAGGGTTCGTCTGTTAGTTCATTTAATCGGGTTATTTCTTTTATAAAGGCTCAATACATGGTTGAGAAGGGTTGTTTAGCTTATCTAGCTTATGTTCGGGATACTACTGTAGAGACTCCGACTATTGATTCAGTACTTGTAGTTCGGGAGTTCTCCGATGTATTTCCTTCAGATCTTCCAGGTATGCCACCTAATCATGATATTGATTTCTGTATTAATTTGTCTCCAGATACTCAGCCTATATCTATCCCACCGTATCGTATGGCCCCGAAAGAATTGAAAGAGTTGAAAGAACAGCTTGAAGAGTTACTATCCAAGGGGTTCGTCATACCGAGTATATCGCCTTGGGGTGCACCGGTATTATTTGTTAAGAAGAAGGATGGGACAACGCGAATGTGCATTAATTATCGCCAATTGAACAAAGTCACTATTAAGAACCGCGTATTGATGATTTATTTGACCAGTTGCAGGGTGCTAGGGTGTTCTCTAAGATCGACTTAAGGTTGGGGTACCATCAATTGAAGATTCGGGATTCGGATGTTCCGAAGACTGCTTTTCGGACTAGATATGGTCATTATGAGTTTCTGGTGATGTCCTTCGGTTTAACTAATGCCCCAGCAGCGTTCATGGATTTGATGAACAGGGTATTCAGGCCATATATTGATTCGTTTGTCATTGTTTTCATTGATGACATTCTGATTTACTCACGCAGTAAGGAGGAGCACGAGCAGCATATGAGAGTGGTGCTTCAGACATTGCGGGAACAAAAGCTATATGCTATGTTCTCCAAATGTGAGTTCTGGCTAGAGTCTGTAGCATATTTGGGGCATATTGTATCGGGTGAAGGCATTAAGGTTGATCCCAAAAAGATTGAGGCAGTTCAGAATTGACATCGTCCCACTTCGGCGTCTGAGATCATGAGTTTTTGAGGTTTAACAGGTTATTATCGTCAATTCATGGAAGGTTTTTCATCTATTGCAGTGCCTTTGACCAAATTAACCTAGAAGGGTGCTCCGTTCCGATGGTCCGATAATTGTGAGGTGCGCTTTCAGAAGCTCAAGACAGCATTGACTACAACACCAGTGTTAGTGCTACCTTCTAGGGAGGGGATGTATATAGTGTATTGTGACGCTTCACGCGTTGGTTTGGGTTATGTATTGATGTAGGAAAAGCGAGTTATTGCATATGCTTCATGTTAGCTGAAGCCCCACGAGAAGAATCATCCAGTACATGATTTGGAGTTAGCTGCGATTGTTCATGCTCTTAAGATATGGAGGCATTATCTTTATAGGGTGTCCTATGAAGTTTATACTGATCATCGCAGTTTGTAGCATTTGTTCAAGCTGAGGGACTTAAATTTGAGGCAGCGCAGATGGCTGGAGTTATTAAAAGATTATGATATTACTATCCTGTATCATCCGGGCAAAGCAAATATGGTTGCAGATGCCTTAAGTAGAAAGGCGAAGAGTATGGGTAGTTTGGCTTTCATTTCAGCAGAGGAAAGGCCATTAGCTTGGGATATTCAGTCCTTGGCTAACAGACTTGTACGGTTGGATATGTCAGAGCCCAACCGAGTTCTTGCATGTGTTGTGGCCCAATTTTCACTATTTGAGCAGATCAAGGCTCACCAGTATGATGACCTACACTTGATGGTTCTTCGAGAAACGATACTACGAGGTGGTGCCAAGGAAGTTACTATTAGTGCGGATGGTGTTATGCGACTCCAGAGTCGTCTATGTGTTCCTAATGTGGATGGACTGAGGAAAAAGATCCTAGAGGAGGCACACTGGTTTAGGTATTCTATTCATCCGGGTGCTATGAAGATGTATCGTGATCTAAGGCAGCATTATTGGTGGAGGCGAATGAAAAAGGACATAGTTGAGTATGTAGCTAGGTGTCTGAATTGTCAGCAGGTTAAATATGAGCACCAGAGGCCAGGTGGCCTACTTCAGCAGATGACTATACCAGAATGGAAATGGGAACGTATCGCTATGGACTTTGTAGTTGGGTTGCTATAGACCTTGCAGAAGTTTGATGCAGTTTGGGTCATTGTTGACAGGTTGAGCAAGTCGGCACATTTTATTGCTGTTGTGACTACGTATACTTCAGAGAGGTTGGCCCAGATTTATATTCAGGAGATAGTTCGGTTGCACGGTGTGCCAATTTCTATCATATCAAATAGAGGTCCTCAGTTTACTTCACATTTCTGGAGAGCAGTACAAAGCGAATTGGGAACCCGTGTAGAGCTCAGTATAACTTTTCATCCGCAGACCGACGGATAATCAGAGCGGACAATTCAGATTTTGGAGAATATGCTCAGGGCATGTGTGATTGACTTTGGAGGTCAGTGGGATCGTTTCTTGCCTTTGGCCGAGTTTACTTATAATAACAGTTACCAATCCAACATCGAGATGGCTCCATTTGAGGCTTTATATGGTCGGCGATGTCGTTTGCCCATAGGATAGTTTGAGCCCTGTGAGGCTAAGTTATATGGTACTGATTTGGTGAAGGATGCCTTTGAAAAGGTAAAATTAATTCAGAAATGACTTCGTACAGCACAGTCCAGATAGAAGAGTTACGCGGATCAGAAAATGCGTGATTTATCATTTATGGTAGGTGAAAAAGTTCTCTTAAAAGTTTTGCCGATGAAGGGAATCATGAGATTCGGGAAGAAGGGCAAGTTGAGTCCAAGGTTTATAGGCCCATTTGAGGTGTTGAGACGAGTTGGGGAGGTTGCTTATGAGCTTGCATTGCCTCCCAGTCTATCGGGAGTTCATCCGATTTTTCATGTATCTATGCTCCAGAAGTATCATGCTGACCTATCATATGTGTTGGACTTCAGCACATTTCAGCTAGATAAGAGTTTAGGTTATGAAGAAGAGCCATTTGCCATAGTGGATAAACAGGTTCGCCAGTTGAGGTCCAAGAGGATTTCTGTAGTAAAAGTCCATTGGATGGGCCAACCAGCCGAGGAAGTGACTTGGGAAGCCGAATAGGACATGCGGAGCAAGTATCCATACTTATTTAGCACTCCAGGTATTATTCTAAACCCGTTTGAGGATGAACATTTATTTAAGAGGTGGAGAATGTAATGACCCAATTGTTTATTTTAACTTTTAGAAACTCGTTCCCTAAAATAAAACTCCCCGAACGTGCTTTTATTGATTTATGACTTGCGGGGATGGTTGGTTCGGGATTTTGAAGTGTTTGGGTTGGAACACTTGGTTCCTTAAATCGGCTTTAAAAAGCCAAGTTTGACTTCGGTCAACATTTTGAGAAAACGATCCCGGAATCGGGATTTGATGGTTCCACTAGGTTCGTATGATGATTTCGGACTTAGGCGTATATCCGAATCAGGTTTTGGATAACCCGGGAGCGTTTTGGCGCTTAATAGCGACAATTTACTATTTGAAGGTTTAACGTTCTTAAAATTTGGTTTGGAGTAGGTTTTTGAGTAATGGAAGTACGTTTGGAATTCCGAGTTTGGGAATAGTTCTGTATAGTGAATTAAGACTTGCACGTAAAATTTCGTGTTATTCAGAGTAGTTTAAGTATGTTTTGGCGCGTTGGAAGTAAATTGAAGAACTTGAAGTTCTTAAGTTTGAATCAATTTAGTTTGGTGCAATTTTTAGATTTAATGTTGTTTGACACGTTCCGAGAGTTCAAGCGAGTCTGTTTTATGATTTCAAAATTCAAACTTGTTGGTATGTTCGGGTGGGGCCTCGGGGGCCCCAAGCGTTAATCGGATGAGGCTCGGACTAGGTTGGAAAGTTTGAGCCAAGCGGAAGCTCCCCAGTTCTGTCAGAATCACAGGAGCAGAAAAAGGACCGCACCTGCGAAGGCGCAGGTGTGATAATGGTGCAGGTGCGACGTGGGAGTCACAGAAGCGGACTCACAGAAGCAAGCCGCTGACCACAGGTGCAAGCGAATCCGACTAAGGGAAAACCGCATCTGCGAGGGCATTTTCGCAGATGCAGATACGCAGAAGCGGCTTGGGAGCCGTAGGTGCGGAAATACCTGTTGGACAGAATGGTTAAAAAGTTGGGGCTCAGACATTTTGAGCCCATTTTTCCTCCATTTCCGGGCGATTTCAGAGCTTTAGAGAGGGGGATTTCAACTAGCAATTGGAAGGTAAGTTAATTCTACACTCCTTGAGTTGAATACATAGATTATGGGTAGATTGTAGCTAGTAAATCTTAGAAATCAAGGGTTCAGGTGAAAAACCTAGAGTTTTATGAAAATGATATTTTAACCACGAAAATGGTTATGGAATTGGATAGAAATTATATATTTGAGTTCTTGAGATTATGAGTAATGTTTTGATCCGAAAATTTCCGAAATACGGGCACGTGGGCTCGAGGTGAATTTTAGAAATTTTACCATTTTGGATAGGGTAATTTATTTAATAGATGAATTTCGAGTTATTGAGCATATATTAATTATTTTGTATAATATTTGGATAGTTTCAGATTTTTCGGCGCCGAATTGAGAATTTTACGCGACGCGGTAAGCGGATGGTAGACTTTGAGACAAGGTAAGTCTCTTGTCTAATCTTGTGAGGGGAAAATTACCCTATATGGATTAAATTAAATTAAATAATGGTTGCTAATTGCGGGGGCTACGTATGCACGAGGTGAAGAGAGTCCGTGCGTAACTACTATTATTGCTAAATCCGGGTAGTTTAGGACTCAAAGCATGAATTACTTGTGTATATTATGTTCTTTATTAATTAAATTATTTGAGGTATATATTGTGAATTTGTTATGAAAGGTAGTAAAAGATGAAATCTTCATATGCTTAATTTTTTTTATATTAATTAATTGTTGAAATAAATTTTTATCATCTCGAATAAATCTTGCAATAAATACTCTCATTCCGGAGGTACATAAGAAAATGTCCTCCTTTCTTGTGGATCGGGTCGAACGCCTCGGCAGGATAGATGTATCTATGGATCATGCCGCTCGTCCCTCGGCAGTGTACACGACATTCTGGATCGGATTGTATGACCTTGGCAGGAATCATGCCTAATAATAATAATTACACGATACTTTGATAGTTTACTGCAGCTGTGATGCTAAGTGATAAATTGAAAATTTATTGAAATTGAAGGGATTTAATGAATGGTTTGGAAGTTATTGAAATTGGAAGAATTTAATTATTTCTGCTAGTTAAATAAATTATTGTTAAATTCTGTTAATTATGCTGATTTAGAAATTTTAGTTTTATTTTAAATAATATTATTGACCCATAGTGAGTGTCAAAGTCTGTCATCTCGTCTCTACCACTTCGAGATTAGGCTTGATACTTACTGGGTACACATTGTTTACGTACTCATACTACACTTGCTGCACTTTTTGTGCAGGATCTGAGACATGTACTTGTGGAGGACCTATTATTGCACATCCTCGTTATCCAGAGGCGTAGTGGTGAGCTGCCTTTCTGAGCCGTCCTGCAGCTACCAGTGCCTCTCTTTGTATTTTGTTTTTATTTTGTCTATTTTTATTCCAGACAGTATTAGAAGTTTTGTATAATCTACTAGATGCTCATACACTTGTGACACCAGGTCTTGGCACACACATTAGTAGAATTTGATGTTTTATTATTTTTTTGGATTTAAATCTAATCGATATATGTTCAATTTATTAGTTGGCTTGCCAAGATGTAGTGTTGGGCGCCATCACGACCTTAGGTGAAATTGGGTCATGACAGAAAGAGAACGAGAGAGAGAGAGAGAGAGAGAGAGTTTAGAGAGAAGTGTAATAGTTCTGATTATGATATGTAACTATGAATTACAATGCTATATAAGAATTAAGAATTGACTAATGTTTATTACAACTGAAAGAATCCTTCTCTAACTGCTTTCTCTAAGTGCCTAACTAACTTCAGCTAACCCCTAACTAACTTTTAACTACCAAGGTGACGTGGCATTGAGCTGAATTGTTCTTAAGCTTACTGTGTGATTTGTGTATCATGTACCTTCGTTTTTTCTTATTGATATTAATTAAATTTAGTGGATCAAGTTTCCTCTTCTTGAGATGGTGTTATCTTGTTTTTGGCGTTTTCCTGCAGTTGTAATAGTGGCTGGCCTGACATGCGATTTGTGAGCAAAATGACATTTAGAGCCCCTTTTAAAAACTGAATGATCACAATGTTTCCCTCGTAAAAAAAAAAGACAAAACATGTCGCTTTTGAAGATTTTAAGACGAGGTTGTTCCTTCCTCTCTATGCCTAGGGCCAGGCTTCACCAAAGGTCCTTCTCCTTTTCTTTATTTCTTTTCAATGTTCTTTTTTGGCTTTTATGTTTTTTTTGTATTTTGTTGTTATTTTTCCCACTTTGCCTTTTTTCTTTCTAATAAATTTATGCACTCTTATTCATTTTTTGGTAATAGTTATTTTCTCTTTTATTTTGTTGTTCTTTTTTATTTTTTCTAGTAGTAACTCTCTCTCTCTCTTTACTTTATTTTTTATCTTAATTTTTATTTTTCTTAATTTTTTTATTTTCACTAAAATCTCTTCGTCCAAAAATATTCACTTTTTTCCTTTTTTTTTGTTATTATTTTTTATCTTAATTTTTTATGTTATTTTTTAGTAAAATGCTTCCACCAAAATCTTTTATCACTTTCTCTTAGTTTTGTTTTTATTATCTTTTTAAATAAATAATTGTGTCTTAAAATTTGTGTTGGAATACTTTCTATACAATCAATAATCGATTATGATTACCGAGAGTTACCAGAAGCTCGTCTGGCATTGAGAATGTAGTATAGAATAAAGAGACCCAATTTTTCATATTTTCCCCTTTTTAAAAAAATAAACAAATTTGGGCATAAATGCAGATACTTCTCAATCTATAGATGCTTAGGAAAGATTAATTTGAAGCCATGGGATGCGCTGTGTTTTTTTTTAATCTTTTAGTATTATCTACCTGCCTAATTAACTCAGCTTAATATATCAGAAAAGAACACAACGATATTATGAACATAACAAGTTGTTCCAGTGTATCAGCAAATCCATCAACTTCTCCTCAATTCTAAACTAGTTGAGGTCAACTATATGATTATTTGTATCCGTTCTACTCTAATCAGTAAAACCCCATAACCACTAAGAAATAGAAAATAAAAGTTTTCAATAGACAAAATCTATATCTAAAGAACTTTGACCAGAAAGATCAAACCCGACAACCTCCAATCAGAGCCGGCTAGACCCTAAAGCAAGTGAAGCACTTGCTTTAGGCCCCAAGAATTTAAGGCCTCCAAAGTTACTATTTATCTATATATAGTGTATAATTTATATAATTATTTCTTATTATTGATAAATTTATTTCTTTGTTTTCATATTAATGTCTATTTCTTCCTCTAATTAATTAGTATGGCCAAATTAGTTTTCTGCCAATTTTATTTTACGTTTTTACTGAATTATTTTTCTCTATTCATTAGTTAGTCAGGTAACTATATCTAATAATCTAACTTATCATTTATTTTTCTCACATAAGTTATACTCCCTCCATCCCAATTTATATGAAGGTCTGCAAGCTGATCATTCGACTTCACAAATTTTATAACAATACCTCCTCAGAGTATCTTATCTCTGACAAAGTGACAGTCGATCTCAATGTGTTTAGTCCTCTCATAGAACACCGAATTTGATGCAATATGAAGAGCAATATGATTATCACACACCAGTTCCATCTTGATGATTTCTCCGAACTTCAACTCCTTAGAGCAACTGCTTGACCCAAACTAGCTCACATGTTGCCATAGCCATGGCCCGATATTCTGCTTCGGTGCTAGTCGAGCAACTATATTCTGTTTCTTGATCTTCTAATAGACCAAATTACCTCATACTAGAATACAATATACAGACGTAGAATGTCTATCAGAAGGTGATCCTGCCTAATCAGCATCTGTGTACCCCACACGATGAAAGTCTGGAAAAGTGTGGTGGAAGTATGGATGAGGAGAAGTGGAGGTGGAGTACGGTCGTCCATGTGTACAAGAATAAGGGTGATATCAAAAACTGCAACAACTATAGGGTTATTAAGTTGCTAAACCACACGATGAAAGTCTCGGAGAGGGTGGTGGAAGCAAGGATGGGGAGAAGTGTGTCTATTTTCGAGAATCACTTCGGATTCATGATGGGACAATTAACTATGGAAGTCATTCACCTTATTAGAAGACTAGTGGAATAATACAGGGATAGGAAGAGGGACTTTCACATGGTATTAATTGACCTAGAGAAATCTTACGACAAATTCCTGATAGAAGTTCTATGAAGATGTTTGGAGGATAGAGGTGTGCTTGTAGCATATATAAGGGTGGTTCGGGATATGTACGATGGTGCTAAGACCCGAGTTAGGATGGGTGGATGGAACTGAGGACCCCGTTTCGGGGTTTTGTGTAATAAGAATGTGTCACAAAGACTTAACGATAACGTTTACAAAGTGGTGGTTAGACCCACAATGTTGTATGGGGAGGAGTATTGACCTGTCAAGAACACTAATGTCCAAAAGATGAAAGTAGTAGAAATGAGGATACTGAGATGGATGTGTGGATATACAAGAAGAGATAAGATTGGGAATGAAATTGTCTGAGATGAGGTAAGTGCGGCTCCCGTGGAGGATAAGATACGGGAAGCAAGGCTAAGATGGTACGGGCATGTGAAGAGGAGGTGCATAGATGACCCAGTGAGAAGGTGTGAGAGGTTGTCCATGGTGGGGCTGAGGAGAGGTAGAGGTAGAGGTAGAGGTAGACCTAAGAAATATTGGAGAGAGGTGATTAGGCATGACATTGCACAACTTCAGCTTACTGAGGACATGGCCCTTGATATGAGGGTTTGGATGCTGGGAATTAGGGTAGAAGGTTAGTAGATAGCCCGAAGTGTCTCATTTACATGCCAATAGCATTATTATTAGTCTCGTATTTTCATACCTTCTTATTCGTATATTTCTTTTACTATATGTCGGTTCTTTCGCTTTAATTATTTGACACCTTATCACCTTATCTTGCTGTTGTTACTACTTATTGTATCTGCTTCTTTTTCAATTTTACCTTGAGTTGAAAATCTATCGGAAAAAGTCTCTCTCTACCTTCACAAGATAGGGGTAAGGTCTGCGTACGCTCTATCATCCTTCCCTCCCCCGACCCCTTTATGGGATTATACTAGTTTGTTGTTGTAGGTTGGGCCAGTGATGAAGGGGGCGGTGATCTTGAATAAGAATCCTACATTACTTTTTCAACTAATCAATTGAGGTCCAATAATCTCAAGAAACTAAAGAAGTCCAAATATCCATTCAAGATTAGGATTTCTTTTCTTTGATTTGTTCTCCTTAAAGATTAAGATTTCTTAATTTTTATTTTAGTTGGATTATATTTGTAGTCCTAGTCAAACTAGGATTGTTAGTTGGTATTCCATTCCGACTAGAATTCTTTTTCCTATTTTAGTCATGATATTTTACATGGTTTCTCGATGTTGTCCCTTCTTGTTTTTTTGTTATTATTCTGGTACCTATATTTTTCTGAGCCGAGGGTCTATTGGACATAATCTCTCTACCTCCACAAGGTAGGGGTAAGATCTGCGTACACAATACCCTCCCCAGAACCCACTATGTGGGATTATACCGGTATATTGTTGTTGTTGTTATTGTATTTTAGTCAGGATAGTTTTTCTGAGTATGTTTAATTAGAATTAAACATACTCAGCTCAGATGACCTCGCACTACACTACACCAGCCCACTTTCCCTCCACTATGTGGGATTATACTGGATGTTGCTAGCCCATAAACACTAATGCAACAACAATAATAACAAACCAGTTTAATCCCATAAACACTAATGCAACAACAACAACAAACCAGTTTAATCCCATAAACACTGATGGAGGCCTTTTAATTTGTCAAACGTTACGAGCATTCACTTAATGCCTCTGCAAAGCAGACTCTAAAACATTCCTAAGCCTAGTTCAAATCCACATCCTCCTAGAGCCCATACTCCTTTTTCGGCAGGAAAAAGTGCTGGAAACGTTGGTACCGAAGTTGGCCAAAAAGGCCTTTTCATTGAGGCCCTTAGAGAAGTTATAGTTATGGAGGAAGTAGATAGGAGTTTGCTAACCAAGGAGTTCAAAATTCAGCTACTAGATAGGAGTTATCCACTTTGTATCAATTTATGCTCTTGCACAAAAATCAGTTGTTTGCAAAAATGTCCAAGTGCCATTTTGCTCGGCCCAAATTGAATACAAATCTGCCATTCACATCAATCACCATAAACTATGTACAAGTAATTTGTTATACCTGGGTATGTGTGTCCCAAATATATTTTATACCGGAATACGTCACCAGCATCCTGTGATAAAAACAAATAGGAAGGAATGAGATGCAAATAACTAAGTGGAATAATTGTATAAAATAATGACCATACCAGGGCTGCTTAGGATGTATGGCAAACAACATTACACTCGGGTTGTCCGATATCGCACAGTCAAATCAACCGGAAGAGTAGAAATTAAGGGGGTGGAAGGCGAAAACCTAACTTCTTCCTTTTGCTTTTTCTTGTTCTTTCTGTTTGGGTTTATGACAACCCAAATACAATTGCTAATTATTTTCCCAAAGAAAAATGAATTATAATAGAGCTCGTTTGGACATAAAGAATTTTTTCACTTTTTTTAGAAAAATTTTCAATTTTTTTCAAAATGAGTGTTTGGCCATAAAATTTCTAATTTTCACTTGAAAATAAATTTTGGAATTTTTCAAAAATTTGAAAACCTCCAAAAAGTTATTTTTCAAAATTTTCACTCAGATTACTCACAAAACATAAAAAAATAACCCAAAATTATATTCAGGTCCAAACGCTGCTCTAATTTTTAAATAGCATTTTCACTTGAAAAACAATTTTACTTGTTTTTGGAATTTTACAATTCTTATGTCCAAATGCCCACTAATACTCCCTCCACTAAATTTTAGAGGCCGTTTGTCCATAAAAATATTTTCATTCACTTTTTCTCGAAATTAGCATTTGGCCGTGAAATTTTCAATTTTAACTTGAAGATGAATTTAGGAATTTTTCGAAAACAAAACTCTAAAAGGCTGTTTTTACAATCTTCACTTTAAATCACTCACAAAAATTCAAAATAGCCCAAAATTGTATTCATGTCCATTGTCTAAACACAACTCTAACTTTCAAATACCATTTTCACGAAAAACAAATTCACTTTTTTTTTTGAATTTTACAATCTTATGTCCAAACGCCCCCTTAGTTGTCCACTTTGAACTTTTCACGCCCTTTAAGAAATAATAAATGAAATATATATTTTACTATTTTACCCATAATAATGATAGTATCTCCAAAAGTCTTGAAAAATGATTTGGAAAACGAGTAGTTAATGATAAGGGTAAAACAGAGAAAGATTATTTTTCTCTTGATTTAGTATGGTGGATAAGTAAAAGTAAAAATATATGTTTAGTATAGTGGACAAGTAAAAGTAAATGGAGGGAGTACGTAACTTTGTTTTGATGATTAATATAATAATTATTTGCAAAATTAAGTATTGTTACAATATAATGATTACTTGAGAGTAATAATAACTAATTTATATAATTATGAATATTAACTAATTATATAAAAGAAAATTAACAGGAGCAATAATAATATGGAGTAATTTATTATAAAATCATTAATTAGTATTAGGCAAAAACAAAGGGGAGAAATAATTTATATTTATCAAGAAATAAACTTTAATATATTTTTAAAAGTTTTCATTAATTAGGAAGCATAGAGAAATTAATTTGCAAAAAGAGGGCTAAAATTGATCGTCAACAACTGTCCTTCCTTGGTCGGGATGAAAGAGACTTCAGACAAAAATATTAACTTAGTGTCAAATTTTGCTCCCACCTATAAATACGAGTCAAGAGGACCGAGTGTAACAACCCGGCCGGTCGGTTCGGGAGTTATAGTCATGTTTCCCCCATTTATACTTCTTTTATATTATTCAGCTATATTATGATGTATCGGGTTAGTTGATTCAGGTCCGGAGTGGTTTCGGAGTGGATTGAGACACTTAGTCTCTTATTTAGAAGCTTAAGTTAGAAAAGTCAACCGGATGTCGACTTAAGTGTAAACGATCTCGGAATATAATTCGGATGGTTCCATTAACTCCGTTAGGTGATTTTGGACTTAGGAGCGCATTCAGAATGTGATTGGAGGTCCGTAGTGGAATTTGGCTTGAATTGGCGAAAGTTGGAAATTTAGCGATTTCGGTCGGCAACGGAAAATTTGATATCGGGATCAGAATGGAATTTCAAAAGTTGGAGTAGGTTCGTAGTGTCATTTGTGACGTGTGTGCAAAATTTAAGGTTATTCGGACGTGGTTTGGTAAGTTTCGGAGCCGTTTGCGGAATTTGAAAGTTTAGAAGTTCTTAGGCTTGAATCCGAGGGTAATTTGGTGTTTTGATGTTGTTTTGAGTGATTTGATGATTTGTCTAAGTTCGTATGATGTTGTGGGTTATGTTGGTATGTTTGGTTGAGGGCCCGAGGGCCTCGGGTTGATTTCGGGTGATTAACGGAACAAGTTGGAAATTGGAGGAATTGCTGAAGTTGAACTCAGCTGTCATAATCGCACCTGCGGATGTCTCATCGCAGGTGCGAGCCCGCAGAAGCGAGCGAGAGGTCGCAGATGCGAGATTGGAGGAGCTTGGCAGATGGCGCAGGTGCGATGAAGTTTCCGCACCTGCGATGGTCGCAAAAGCAAATTATGAGGCACAGATGCGTTGTTGGACCGCAGGTGCGATGGCATTTCCGCACCTGCGATGACCGCAGATGCGGTGTAGAGGCGCAGAAGCGGTCCCAGGGGTTTTAAGTGATTTTCGCAGAAGCGGAGCTTGGTCCGCAGATGCGGTGAAGGAACCGCAGGTGCGGCTTCACTGGGCAGAATGTATAAATTGAGGACTTCGTGATTTATTCTCATTTCCACCATTTGTAACTCGGACTTTGGAGTTTTTGAGGAGAATTTTGAAGGGGATTCAAGGATATTCATTGAGGTAAGTTGCTTGAGCTCTATTATCATTAGCTATGGTGTTTTCCCGTTGATTTCTCACTTAATTAGTAGGATTTTGAAGTGAAATAAGGGGATTAGGGCTTGGGAGTTTGGAGAGTTTAATTTAAGGATTTGAGGGACCAAATGATGTCGGATTTGAATAAATTTCGTATGTATGGACTCGTGAGTGAATGGGATTTCTAGTTTTGTTACTTTTGTCGATTTTTGAGACGTGTGCCCGTGGGCCGGGTTTGAGCCAATTTCGGATTTTGAGTCTAATTTGGTATTTTTCTTGTGGAATTGATTTCTTTAGCCTATATTGATCGTATTGTATTGCTTGTGGATAGATTCGGGATGTTTGGAGGCCGATTCGAGAGGCAGGGGCATTGCGGAGTAGAGATTTGATCGGTTTGAGGTAAGTAACGATTGTAAATCTAGTCTTGAGGATATGAAACCCTGAATTTTGTATCATTTTACTATTTTGAGGTGACAGACGTGTGGGCGTGCACCGTTGGGGATTGTGACTTGGTCCGTCCCGTAGCAACTATATATTTCATTAAAACTATATGATACTTATGTGTTTTAGAATGCGTTTCTGTAAATTGGGTTGAATGCAATGTTTGGGCCTTGTGCCAGTGCTGTTTGGACCCTTAGTGGCCTTTTCTTACTATTCTCTCACGGTGTTCGATTGAAAATCTATACTCAGTCATATTTATACTTGTTTACTGCATAACTCAGTTTTATTACTCTATTTTGATGCATATAAATGTTGTTTTGGGCTGAATACCCTGTTTCACTAAGAGCCCGAGTGGCTTGAGAGGTTTATGACTGAGTGAAGCCGAGGGCCTGATTTGTGAGGATATTTATGGGAACGGGCTGCACGCCGCAGCATGCTTGATATAGGCCGAGGGCCTGATTGATTTATGCTATGATTTGGCTTGATATAGTGCTTGGGCTTAAGGAGCCCCTCCGGAGTCTGTACACACCCCCAGTGAGCGCAAGTACCTACTGAGTGCGAGTGCTGAGTGCCAAGTGCTGAGTGACTGGGAGACATGAGTGAAGTGAGGTATGCCCGATGGGCTGTTTACGAGTGATTGTGAGGCATGCCCGATGGGCTGTATACGAGTGATTGTGAGGTCTGCCCGAGGGGCTGTTTATGATTTCATCATTTTTGCTCACCTTTGCATTGAGCCTTTGTTTGAAACTATTGAAAAATATCTTTAAATAATTTTTACCGGAACTGGGTTTAAACGAGATGATTTGGTTCAAACACTGATTTTTAAAGCATGTTGTATTTTACCGAGATTTCATGATATGAACTTTATATGCTTTATTGCTCGTCACTACTGCTCAGTCTTTATTTACTGTTGTTACTTTCTGAGTTGGCGTACTCACGTTGCTCACTACACTTTGTGTGCAGATTCAGACGTATTTGGACACGGTAGCGGCTGTTGACTATTCCGGTTATAGATTTTCTCGGGGATACTTTTGTTTTAATTTGAACTCCTTAACGATGGTTTTTATGTTAAATAGCCTTGAAATTATTTTTAAAATAAAAATATCGATTTGTTTTGGAAATAAGTTAGCTTGTCTAGTTCCACGATAGGCACCATCACGATAGGTTTGACTTTAGGGTCGTGACACCGAGATGTTGGAAACATATGAGACCGATGGGCTTTTATGGGGTTCACGAGGATCAGATTGTATGTAGTTCGAAAGACAAGGGCATAACAATCGCCAATCGGTTTTCAATAATTGCCCCAACATTGAATTTATGAGAACATTGGACCCATTGTAAGAAATATATAGGTGATTAGGTACAGAAAGGAAAAAATACGATCATACTTGAATTTGAGTTACCTATATATCTCGAAGAAAGTTGAAATCTAGCCGAATGTAGTTTGAGAGCCATGATTAGAGTAAACTTGTAACGACCCGACTTGTCATTTTAAGAATTTATGCCCGGTTCAGTGACTTACGGTCCCGAACAACTTCGTAAAATGTATTATGACTTGCTTGTACGGTCGAGTTTGGTTTTCGGAAGATTTGGAATTTTATTGAAAGACCAACTCTCATTTTTGAAGCTTAAATGAAAAGAGTTGACCGGAGTTTGACTTTTGAGCAAACGAATCCGGAATAAAATTTTGATGATTCCAATAGCTTCGTATGGTGATTTCGGACTTGAATTTGGAAGTCCATAGGAATATTCGACATATTTTGGCGAAAGTTGGAAAATAGAAGATTTTTGAAAAGTTTGACCAGGAGTTGACTTTATTGATATTGGGGTCAAAATTCGATTCTAGAAATGGGAACACCTCCATTATGTCATTTAAGACTCGTGTGCAAAATTTGATGTCATTTCAGATTGATTTGATACGTTTCAACGCAAATTATGGAATTTGGAAAATTCATAAACTCATAATTCGATTCGAGGTGCGATTCGTAGTTTTGATGTTTTGAGGTCTCGAGCAGGTCCGTGTTATATTACGGGACTTGTTGGTATATTTGGACAAGGTCTCGAGTGGCTCGGATGAGTTTCGGATGGGGTTCAGATCATTTGGCGCCTTATTGAAGCTGCTGGAATGTCTGTTGGCAGAAGCTGTTTTTGGCAGCAACTTGTGCAATCGCGTTGGGACTTTAGAAGCTTATAACTTGAAATATATAAGGAATATGGAAATTTTCAAAACATGAAAGTTGTATCCCTTTGATTCTAGTTTCCAGAAAGATAAACCATTCATTATTTAGACATTTTTATAAAAAGTTATGATCGATTAACTAGAGGCTGGTACTGCAGATTTTGGCTACAGCAGTGTGCATCGCCAGATTTCTGATGCGCAGAGCTGACTTTGCAAGCTTATATCTCGAAATCTATAAGGAATCTAGAAATTATCAAAACATAAAAGTTGTAGTCCTTTGATTCTAGTTTCCATAACGATAAACCATTCATCATTTGGACATTTGTATAGGATGTTATGATCGATTGACTGAAGGCTAGTACTGCAGATTTTGGCTACAGCAGCGTGCATCGCCAGATTTCTGATGTGCAGAGCTGACTTTGGAAGGTTATATCTCGAAATCTATAAGGAATCTGAAAATTATCAAAAAGTTAAAGTGTAGCCCTTTATATCTAGCTTTCAGAAATTTAAACCGTTTGACAAGTTGGTATCCGAGCTCTAGGTTCATAGGTTCTACGAGTCACGAACGAGTTTAGTAGAGTCTTGCGTATTGGTATGGAGACGTCTGTACTTAGCTTCGAGAGGCTACAGAGCTAGTAGGAAAATTTCCACTTCTTTCATTCCTTATCGTGCGACATTTATTCAGCTTGAAGCATATATCTTATGTTCTTTTGCATCCACTCGTGTATGAAATTGCGCACTCTATATCAACTATGCGCCAACGGTTCGTGATACTATAGAGGGGTTATAAGAAAGGCAGGATTGGTCAACCATTGTTACCACATATCGTCCAGATCGATGATGCTGAAGTATTGAGAGATCATTCAGTTGTGCACATGGGGGTGCAACAGGTTCCGACATCTGGTTGATAAGTACAATCTTAAGAAGGTTTAATTAGTTGCCTAATCATCACAATCGTGGTAGGATCACGAGGTGGATGTAGATCTGAAGATAGTTGGTGGTACTAGAGACTATGTGGTTCGTATGGGGCTTCTATTTAGCAAAGGGTACATACTAGAAGCCAAGACACTGGAGGAAGCGAGTTTAACTGTCACGAGGATGACACGCGCCAAATAAATGACTTGAGGTATCTTATGACCGGTGTCGTACGAGCGATGAAGGTTAGTATTGTGGATCATCAGAATGTGTCCTATGGCTTCACGCCAAGTGAGGGGAGTCCACTATCAATGATCAGATTGCGGGGTCATGTGTTATATTACTTTTGGCATGAGATGTATTTATGCGGTATTGAAAGGTTCTCCGAAACTTGTATGTGATTAAGAAATGAGATTTGTATGGGATGATGCTGGGACTTCCAGTATTCCTCCGTCCTTAATAATTCTTAGTATCAGCGGGGTCATGGAAACAATTTCAGAATACTCGGGGTGCTCCAGTAAGGTCTTTTAATGCACCACCAGCACGGGGTTCCTATAATGGTTATTTCAGTTATTCGGTACAGACTCAGTATGAGCAGCCAAACCAGTAGAGGGGTTGTTATCAGTGTGGTGATACTAGGCACATCATGAGAGATTGTCCTAGACTTGGGAGAGGCGGATTTCATCAGAATACTCAGGCTATAGGCTTTATTCCAGTTAATACTCTACGTGCACAACCAGTCAGGGGTGGAGGACAGGCGGTTAGAGGGCGCCCAAGAGGGGAAGGCCCGGCCCGTTGATATAATTGCTATGATTTGGCTGAGGCCGATAAACCAGATGGTGTCGTTACAAGTATGATTTAAGTTATAATAGAGGAGCACTATTCTTATTTTGATGCGACTCCGATTATCAAGGTGAAAACTCCTTTCATGCTCCTTATATGGTGAGTTTGTGAATTTGTACTCCACTCACGTGTTTATCCCTACTAGGAGATTTGATGGTGTTAGCCCGTGTCTGTCATGTTGTTTTGCACACTATTGAGGGCTATAAGTCCAAAAGTGACTTTCTGTTACTCACTACAATGAGTTTTGATGTAATTTCGGGATAATTGATTATAATTTTATGAATTATATGCCCTACCGGTATGGGGGTTCATTATGTGTTGTGAAATTGTTTCACGGAATTTATAAAAAAAATGGAAAATTTCAGTTGGCACGATGTGCAAAGTACTCGTGATTCAGAGTTGAGGATGGGATCCTCACGGTTTAATATGATTTGATATGTTTAACTCGGGCTACGTGCCTCGGTGGAAGTTATATCAGGATGAGATCCTTATGGTTAAATTTATGTGTTTTAAATTCTCCCTTTGTGAAATTTAATTTATACTAAATAGGGAATCATGCGTGTTAGGCTTATTTGATAATTCTTTTATGTGTTATTGTGCATATTTAGCCACATTCGTGCTATGAATATTGAGTTTTAGCCTACGAGGTGAGTGCCCAGGTGGCGTTAAATATGACTCGTTAATTCAGGTAAATAATTATGAGGTCTTCATTCCTCGTGTGCTGCTGTCAATGTTGTGAAAAATTTGAAACAGGTTTTGGTTAATATGAGATTAATTGAGGATGTTGGAATTAATTATGAACAACTATTATGACTAGAGATGTAGTTACGGGCATACGTATAATGTGCGTGTAGGCATGAAATTGCTACAGCCGGTTGAGACTAACACAGTGTGTTAATATAAAAATCGGGCCTTTTTGAAATTAATTGGAGTGTAAAAAAAATTGGCTTTAAAGTTTTTAAATGAGGATAAAAGAAATAATCTCAATTGAGATGGTGTTGTCGAACCCATATTAAATTACGGTGATGTAGAATCACCCACGAGTATGTGTGTAAGAATACACTCAGTAATTTAATGTCCTCAGAATAATTCTTGACACGTTCGAGGACGAACGTATGTTTTAAGAGGGGGAGAATGTAACGACCCGACTTGTCATTTTAAGAATTTATGCCCCGTTCAGCGACTTAAGGTCCCGAGCAACTTTGTAATATGCATTTATGACTTGCGTGTACGGTCGAATTTTGTTTCGGAAGATTCGAAATTTAATTGAAAGAACAACTCTCATTTTTTAAACTTTAAATGAAAAGAGTTGACCGGAGTTTGACTTTTGAGCGAACGATTCCGGAATAGAATTTTGATGATTCCAATAGCTTCGTATGGTGATTTCGGACTTGTGCGTATGCTCGAATTTAGATTTGGAAGTCCGTAGGACAATTCGAGACATTTTGGCGAAAGTTGAAAAATAAAAAATTTTTGAAAAGTTTGGCCGGGAGTTGACTTTATTGATATCAGGGTCGAAATTCGATTCTAGAAATTGGAACAGCTCCATTATGTCATTTAAGACTCGCGTGCAAATTTTGATATCATTCCGGATTGATTTGATACGTTTCGGCACAAATTATAGAATTTGGAAAATTCATAAACTCATAATTCGATTCGAGGTGCGATTCGTAGTTTTGACTGAATTGAATTAATTTGGACAGATTTGAGCTGTCAGGAGGTCAATTCAAGCAAGAAGACAATTTTGAAATATCGGCCTAACTTCAAAACAAAGTAAGCATCTTGCCTAACCTTGAGTGGGGGAATTATCCCTTAGGCATCGAGTCTTATGTGCCATTTGTAAAATGTAAAAAGCCGTGTACGCGAAGTGACAAGTACATACTCGGGCTTATATGTGCAAATTTTATTGGGTTAAAGTCTCAGGCATTATTATGTAGTAAATTGGATAATTATTGGCATTTATTAAATCATCTATTTGCCATGCCTAAATCCTTGTTTGTTGAATTTATTTTTATATGACAATTTGATGTGATTTTTACTTGAATATTTATGTAAATTCCGAGTTTGTTGACTTGATATCTCCTGGAAATAATTATATTATGATTTTTTCATATGCAAATAATTAATGAGCTAAGCTTAAACTGAGGCGTTAATATAATTATCAAAAATTTGGATTAATGAAGGGGTTGCCTTATACTGAGTATTTTCTATCCCCGTTGATTATTTTTGAAGTTTTATATACATTGTGTGGAGCCTTAGGCTATTTTTGAGAAATTTATTGATTTTACTATATCATTAGAATTGGTTGTGGTTGTTGGGAAAATTGTGATAGGAATTGACTGTGCTATGTAGGGCTGCTTATCGGGCGGATTGGGCGGTTAATTACTCTTAACGGTTTGGCTTAACGGTTATCGGCTTTTAAATATATTAATCCACTAGCCACCCGATAAGATATCGGGCGGATTGGTATCGGTTTAGCTCTTATCGGGCGGTTTATCGGCCTAATTCAATCTATATTGCGTGCATTAATTGTTTGTTGACCACCTAACATACAAATTCAGAATAGGAAATTACACATCGAGTCCAGACATACATGTCTGTTAACGCTTACATAAGAATGATGTAGTGTAGAGTGAAAAAAGCAGAACATATTGTAGTCTACATTACATCCCAAAGCAGACTATGATATGATGTAATTAAGGAAAAAGTAGTTTTAATGGATATGCCACTGTAACTCTCGCTAGCTATAACATGGATCATACAAGGATATCAAATTTCATTGAGATAACTATGTGATTGCCTGGGTTAAGATGCAAAGGAACAATTTCAGTAGTTTAGCTCATTAAATATAATAGTATCTAAGCTTTTATTAATTTATTCATTAAATCTCATTTTCTATTTTTGATGATTTGGAGCTCGGGGAGAGGCGATTTTCGGGAGATTCTTAAGAAAAATATCGGAGTAAGTGTTCTTAACTCAATTTTGGTCAAATTACCTGAATCTATTGTTATTTTTAGCATTTAATTGATGTTTTAAGTGGGAAAATTGTGAAAACCCTTAAGGTTAAATTGAGAATTTGAGGGTCGAGTTGATGTCGGAATTTGATATATTTAATATGGTTGGACTCGTAGTTGAATGATCGTTCATATTTTGTAACTTTTGTCGGGTTTTGAGACATGGGCCCCACTATTGCTTTTTTAGGTGGAATTTCGGATTTAATTAGGAAATTTAGTATTTTCATATGAAATTGATTCCTATAATTTGTGTTGACTGTATCAAATTAATTGCGACTAGATTCGAGGCGTTCAGAGGCCGATTCGCGAGGCAAGGGCATATTGAAATTGAGAATTTGCACGGTCTGAGGTAAGTAACACTTCTAAACTTTGTTCTGAGGGTATGAATCCCTGAATTATGTGTTATATAAATTGTTTGGAGGTGACGCACATGCTAAATGATGGGCGTGTGGGTATGCACCATAGAAATTATGACTTAATTATTTCCATGGAATTGCATAATCAAATAATGATGTCATTATCAATATATCCTCTACGTGTTAGAGAAATTTGGGCTGAGACTCGTATTAAAGATCATGTTTAGGTTATGTGCCAATATTTTGGGACCCACAGGGGTCGTATTACTGTTGAATTAATTATTTTAAAAATATAAATTTCATACTCAATCATGTTAATCCATTAGTGAGGATATTTATGGAATCGAGCTGCACGCCGCAACAGGCCATATTGGCTTTATATATATTTATTATTATATGAATCGAGATGCACGCCACAACAGTCAGTATAGGCTTTATTATTATATGGATCGGGGTTGCACGTTGCAGGAGGCCTTATAGGCTTTATTGTTATGGGATCGTGTTGCACGCCGCAACAAGCCTAAATGGCTTATTATAGCGGTGGGGCTGAAGGAGCTCCTCTGGAGTTTGCACTCCCCAAAGTGAGAGCAGTTGATATTATGTTGAGTACGAGAGGTTTTCATTATGTTGCATCACATATGACATGTACATTGTCATGTATACGTAGAAATGTCATATTCCTCATATCATTCAGATTTAATCTATTTTCTTGTATTGAGTTTAATTGTAGAACTTAAAAGCATGCCTACATTTATGTACTATTATTTTCTATGACTGGACTGTAATTATTGAGCTCGTCACTACTTTCAACCCAAATATTAGTCTTGTTACTTATTGAGTACATTGGGTCGGTTGTACTCATACTACACTCCGCACTTCGTGTGCAGATCCAGGTACTTCTGGATACGACGATTGCTAGATTTGGAGATTTATCTATTGGAGACTATCCAGGTAGCTTCTTGGCGTCGCAGACCTTGACTCTCTTCTCTTTCAGTTATTTGTGTTATTCTATATTTTTAGATAGTATTTTTATCAATCAGACTGTATTGTCATTAGATGCTCATGTACTAGTGACATTGGGTTTTGAGAGTGTATTGTATATAGACAGTATTTTGTATAAAATATTTGTGGGATTTTACTCTTAAATGTATTTATTGTGTTTTTTAATTTAATAGAATTTGTGGTTTATTGAGGTTGTCGACTTGCCTATTATTAAGATAGGCGCCATCACGACAGGTGAGATTTTGGGTCGTGACACAAGCTCTATCTAAGTGATAATCCATATCGTTCTTCATCAGTTATAGTCATCATGCAAATGATGGTTATTGAAGCTTCCACCAAAGAAGAACAACTTACAAATTTAAAAAATTAGTTGAAATCCTATCAAAGAATATGAAAGATCAAGATACCCGAATTACCAAGTTGGCTAGTAAAGTTAAGAGTGTCGTGAAAAGCAAATCTTTAAAAACACATTTAAAGGTTCAAAGATCACAAGAAAAAAGAGACTCCTTCGCATAGCAAGCAACAACAACCAAAGATATCCAAGCCTTTACTGAAGGTCTGATTCCTGTTGAGCAATTGAAGGACTGCATCATGGAGGCTATTAAAGATAAAGCAGAGCCCTCACCCAGGTCATCTCTAACATATATAAAGTCGTATTCACAAAAAATGATAATTAATGATGCCTACTGCTATCAACCTCCTAAGTTGCAATAATTAGATAGCAAAGGGAATCCGAAACAACATGTAGTGTACTTCGTTGAAACTTGCAATAATGTTGGAACATACAGTGATTACCTCATCAAACAGTTTGTTCGATCCCTCAAAGTGAATGATTTTGATTGGTATACTTATCTTAAATATGGTTCCATCGATAGCTGGGAGCATTTAGAGCAAGAGTTTCTCACTCGTTTCTATAGCACAAGGCGCATTGTCATCATGGTTGAACTTACAAACGTCTACCAACGAAAGGATAATAAGATTATAGTTATTGCTTTTCTGCTATACTTCCTGTTTCCAGTCTTTCAACAGGTTATTTGACTAGTGAGTATCTTTTGACCTAATAACCTCGTCACTATTTCTCTGAGGTTAGTCAAAATACTTACTGAGTACATGGGTTCGGTTGTACTCATACTACACTTATGCACCTTGCGTACGGATTCTGGAGCTGAGTAGTTGTGAAGACGAAGCTTTGCATTGGAGATGTACCACCTACCAGATTCATGCTACCTTTTTTTCATGGTAGCTTAGGATTTCATTTCTGTTTATGTAACTTTCAAACAGATGTTATATTTATTCCTTTCACCAGCTTTGTAAATCTAAATCATAGTGGCTTATGACTTGTACTACCACTCCTCGGGATAGTTGTAATGAATTTTATTGCAGTTTTTATTAATATACTGATAATTTCTCGTTGTAGTATTAACCTATATTGTTTGGCTTACATAGCGGGTTGCATTAGGTGCCATCATGACTTGGTAGAGTTTTGGGTCGTGACAAGTGTTTACTGCTCAAACATCACTCCCACCAGATATAGGCATATTCTGTCTATTAATGTTTCTCCACTACTTAAATGCAATGTAACATCAATTCCAACATGTGGGGTTTGATGTTCTTAAGCATCTAGTTATTTCTTTGCCTAGTTCCCGACTTTCTGTAAAACTAGTTTACTTCTAGGAGCATATTTTATTAAACAGTTCTTATTTAAAAAGCTGTATTTGTTTTAACAATTGCCTTATTTATTTATTACAATAAAATAAACCTCTATTTGTTTTCTTGGATATTCAATAAACATGCACCTATCCATTCTTAATTCTAACTTATCTGCTTTCCCTTTCAATACATGTATTGGACAATCGTATATCTGAATATGCCGCAGACTGAGATTACATTCAGTCCACAATTCCATAGGTTCCACAGGTACTAACTTAGAAGGAACTAAATTCAGAATGTAATTTGCAGTTTTCAAGGAATATTTCTAAAACGAACAAGGAAAATTTGAATAACACTTCATTAATCTATCCATGTCTAAAAGTGTCATATTTCTTCTTTCTACCACACCACTCTATTATAGAATTCCCGGTGTAGACAATTGAGATGTAATCCCTTATTCTATTCAGTAACAAAAGAACTCTTTAGAGAGGTACTCGCCACTACAATCAAATCGCAATTAGTTAATATATTTCCTTGGTGTATCTCCGTTTTAAGTCTTAAAAAACCTTGAATTACTCAAATCATTTCGACTTACGGTGCATCAAATAAATTTATTAATACTTTAAGTAATTATTTATGAACATTATAAAATACTCAAAACTATCTCTTACCAGTATGTTTATTGAACCATACAAATCAGAAGGGATGCATTCTAACTTATCACCAGCGTTATTTCCTTTTGAAGAAAAATATCCTTTAGTAATTTGTCTTCTAAACAGGATCCACAAGTGGGTAGTGCCTCTACTTTCAATGAACCTTAAGGTCCATCATTGACCAACTTGAAATCCTATCCAGATTAATATGACTTAAACACAAGTGCACAAATAAGTTTTACTCAATTTTGAAGAAGATATTCTCTTATGAGGTAGACTAATATCGTTCAGTTAGGAGAGACATCAACAACGAAAAAAATCAAGCACCCATGTACCACAAGAGATAATATATGTATCAAACTCAATAACACAAGAGTTATTCGAAAAATAAACCAAATATCCATCTCTTAATTTTGCCTAAAAATCAGAATTAATTCCTTCTAACCAAAGGTACATATATTGCATCCTTTAAATTAATGTCCTGTCACTACTAAACGAAATCCTTTTGATGAGTAATATGACAAATCGCATGAAGTCATTGTAGAATTGAGATATAAAATATTAGATATATCATAATAAGTCAATTAACGCTGAATAATAAAATTCAAACTACATTCAATATATATATACATACATGCATCTC
>AWOL01S0018725.1:0-17374 GCA_000715115.1 Nicotiana otophora | reverse complement strand
TTATTGCTCTGTCCGGACAATAACACAATAGTCATCTGTATCACTCCGCACAATCAACAACAATGAGATGCCACTCCATATCACGGGAGGAAACTTTGCGCAAAGTTTCCTCCCGTGATATGGAGTGGCATCTCATTGTTGTTGATTGTGCGGAGTGATACAGATGACTATTGTGTTATTGTCCGGACAGAGCAATAAGGGTGGCTATTATGCAGAGTATATTGGTGGCTATCAGAGTGATAAGGGTGGCTAATGATATCATCCGGGCGGAGTGATACCGGTTGCTATCAGAGAGATAAGGGTGGAAAATGTCAAGGATGATGCGTGATGGCCTGAGGGCAATATGTTGATGATATTCGTGCGATGGTGTGTTTTTTCTTGGGTATATCATGCACCTTACGTGACTTGTTGTGTTTCTTTCAATGAGCTACTCGATGTCTTTAATGTTACTTGTTGACTTGGGTTGTAATAGTACACTCGTACAAGCATACACCGTAGAATTCCACTTATTCTAGTTTAGGAGTATGAAACTTGACATTTATTGATCATGACCATGTATGCTTGTATTATCTGTTTTCATGATTGATATTGAGCTTGTGACCATACCAGGCAGATTGTGATATTGAGTTTGTGACCATGCCGTGCTGATTATGATATTGATCCTATGACCATATCGAGCGGATTGTGATATTAAGCTTGTGACCATGCCTGACGAATTGTGATAGTGAGCATGTGACCATGCTGGGCGGATTATGATTGTGAGCCTGTGATCATGCCGGGAGGATTGAGATATTGGCACGTGAGTTGTGCATGCGATTATGATTAGAAACGTGGGCACAAGGTGCTGATCATATGATTTGTGGTTTGAGACTCGTGACTTGGGATTATGAGATGAGGTATCTCGGAGTAATTGCGTTGCGAGACTTGTATTAGAACGACTTGATTAATTGGTTGTTACTTGTTTTCCTTATTTGGTTTCAAAGGTAATTTCATGGTGTTCTTATTACTTCATTGTTTATATCACATGTTGATTCTTTTTGCTATTTACTGATTCATGCTTTCATTATTAGCTTTATACTTCCATATTGCAACTACTAGTTGTCTTGACTTGTATCTCGTCACTACTACACCGAAGTTAGTCTTGATACTTACTGGGTACCGATCGTGGTGTACTCATACTACACTTCTGCATATTTTGTACACATCCAGGTATTGGAGATATCGGACTCAGGAAGAGTTAGCTTACTGATTGCGAGGATTCAAGGTAGAGCTATTTGGTCGTCGTAGTCCGATGGAATCCTTTCCTTTCATTGTACTGTCAGCTTGCTATTCGAATAGTATTGTATTTCTATCTTTGAGATCTTTCCATATATTCAACTAGAGTTCGTGACTATGTATTTGTCATGACCCAAATTCACTAAAGGTTGTGATAGAGCCTAACACCACCGTCGGGCAAGCCAACGGTGATTGATCAACTTAGTTACTCATTTTAGTATTTTGAAATCATAATTATTCCTTAATTAAATAGTATGAAAGAGAATTTACAGGGTAAATGATAATATTCACACAACTACAATAATGAACAACCCGTAGGAACCCCCCAAAACCCGGTGTCACAAGTACATGAGCATTTTCTAAGGAGTACAATAATAATACAATATCTGTCCAGAATGTAAATAAGACAAGATAAAATAAATAGTACGATGGAGGCTCGGTGGACTGTGATGCGTATCCGGGATTGCATCTCAGATAAGGTCTCCTCAACAGATGCGCCTACGCGCCAAGATGACCACCAAATGAACCTGTCAGATCATGCACATTTAAAGCAAAAGTACATCATGAGTACGCAAATCAGCGCGTACCCAGTAAGTATCTAGCCTAACCCCGGAGAAGTAGTGACGAGGGGTCGACATCGACACTTACTAGAGGTCTAATAAAATAATATAATCATTCATAATGGATATGAAGTGCACGTTGATAGTGGGGTAAATCTACAAATTTCATAATCTTTCAAGTGTTTATTTTAAAGTATAAATTTCTTGATCTTGTATTCTACCTTAATAGCTCAGAAAATGTCAAGTGTCAATTTCAAATAAATAAGAAATACCATAAAAATATCGGGTATCAATGGAAGGTTTATCTCGTGAATATTCAGATTACTAGCGATATAACGAACGATTCTGCCGAGGTCGGTCGTCCCGATCCAGAATATTGTGTACACTACCGAGGGTCAAGCGACACGAACCATAGATGCATCTATTATATTGATGAGGCATTTGGCCAGCTCCACAAGAAAGGAAGGAAGTTACCGAATTACGAGACACGTGCTTACAATACAGTACACGAGCACAATGTGAATATAATCTTTTCCGTTTCTCAAACAACTCGCCCACAACTCAAAGTGATAAGGCTCGGCCTAGTATACATATATTTATTCCTAAATCAATTTCAATTATAACTTTCTGTAATTAAGCCAGCAAAACGAGTTCAAATAATTCAATTATTACATGATAAAGTCCTAAGTCTACTCGAACATAAGCATGCTTTAGCTACGTATGAACTCTCTTCACCTCGTGCATACGTAGGACCCACAACTAGTTGCACATAACAATAAATATCACCTAGGGGTAGTTTTCCCCTCACAAGGTTAGACAGGAGACTTACCTCGCACCGAAGTTCCATAACCGGCTCCAACGCCACTCGAACACCTCAACCCGATGCCCGTCTTTTCAAAACTTGTCAAACGACGTGCAAACCAATCAAAATATACCTCAATACGTATAATTTAACAATTTATAATGATTCCCAGCTTCACTCAAAACCAACAAAGTCAACCCTCGGGCCCACGTGCCCGAATTTTGAAAATTTTCGAAGATAAACTTTACCCATAACACTACGAACTAAATATAATTTATTCCTAATTCCATGTCTAACTTCGTGGTCAAATTCAAAAATTAACAAATTCTAAGTTTTCTACCCTCCTGTCTAGGGCCATGTCCTCAGTCAGCTCCAGTTGCTACATATCTCTCCTAATAACCACTCCCCAAGACCTCTTAGGCCTACCTCTACCCCTCCTACTACCCACCGAGGCTAACCGTTCGCACCTTCTAATTGGGGCTTCTATACTTCTCCTTTTAACATGCCTGAACCATCTCAACCTTTCCTCCCGCATCTTATCCTCCATAGGGGCCACTCCTAGCTTTTTACGAATAACTTCATTCCTAATTTACCCCACAATTTTTACTAGTTTCCATGTTTAAATCCTTATAGAATCCGTGTATTTAACTTACAATAGGTGGGAATAACTTACCTTGCCATAGATGATGAAAACCTCCACTTGAAGCTCTCCAATAATCTCCCAAACTAAGAGAGAATTCAAGAAAAATGGCCAAATCTCGTTCTTAAAACGACACTGCTCAGCAACCTTTTCGGATCTGCAGAGCCAATGGCCGCTTCTGCGGTGTCGCTTCTATGGTACAAAGTCCGTTTTTGCAGTTCCCATCAGGCCCGACCCCTGAACCTCTGCACCTGCTCCCCCTCCAGCACTTCTGTGATGTTTCATCCACAGGTGCGGTTACGCTTCTGCGGAATTCGACCACTTCTGCGGTCCTAGCTTTCCCCAGCAAAATCCTCATCTGCGCTCCAGTGGTCGCATCTGCATCCCATCAGGCCCCTCAACCTCCACACCTGCGGCCCCTTCCAGCGCTTCTGCGATGTTCCATCCACAGGTGCAATTACACTACTATGGAATTCGACCGCTTTTGTGGTCCCAGCCTTCCCCAGCAAAATCCGCATCTGCGTTCCAGTGGTCGCATCTGCATCTATGCAAGTGTGGGAATTTCTTCACACCTACGACCTCTGCCTAGTTCCCTCCCAGCCGCTTCTGCGGCGCGATCCTCGCTTCTGCAACCCAGCTTTCGCAGAAGCGATCGCACCAGCAACCAGAAAAATCCTAGTATTCCCTTAGTCCAAAAATCGATTCGTTAACCATTCGGAATCCAGTTATACCAACAAATCCGAGGCCTCGAATCACGCCACACAACATCAAAACTATGGATCGACGATGGAAACCCTTCTTTAAGCTTTCAAATTTTCAAACTTCGACGAATGCATCCGAATCATATCAAAACATTCTGTAATGATGCCAAACTTTACGCACAAGTCACAAATCACGATACGAACCTATTCCAAGGCTCGGAACCCTAAGCAGACACTAATAACATAAAAATCCATTTCAAGCAAAAATTAGGAAATTCTAAAACCTTCAAAATGTCAACTTTCCACAATTAGCGCCAAAATGCTCCCGGGCGACCAGATACTCAACCCGAACATACGCCCAAGTCCAAAATTATCATACGAACATATTTGAACCTTCAAATACCGATTCCTAGGTTGTTTACTCAAAAGTCAAACCTTAGACAATTCTTCCAAGTTAAAGCTTCCGAAATTAGAATTTTCTTAACTCTAAACTTCCTGAAGTTCAATTCCGACCACATGTAAATAGAGCTACTCAAGGCCTCAAACCGTCGAACGACGAGCTAGAGATCAAAACAACCGGTCGGGTCGTTACATTTTCCCCACTTAAGCATACGTTCGCCCTCGAACGTGGTAAGAACTGCTCTAGAGTTGTCCAAAATCACTGTTTAACACCTCGTGCACTTACTTGTGCCCGAGCCAGACTGAAGATCCTCCTTTTTTATTTAGTCGCAAAGCCTTAGAATCAAATTCCAACGTCTGAATTTCTTTACAAAGCCCGATTCTAACATACGAACACCATATCAATCACTACACACTATACCAAAATATGATCGTTCACCTTTGCTGAATTCACACCATGTACCGCATAGTTCATATGCCCATAATACATCCTCACCAGAACAACTGAAATTTCACGAATCTGATGCCCACAATATGCCTCATAACAGATGTGAGATCTATTCCAATTCTCACAATACTGCCACGATGAAAGAGACGTGTAGAAATTCATAACCACCTATCGAATCAATAATTCATGGAGTCTCTCCTCCTGATAAGAACCATTACCTCATTTTGAACTGAATAACGATATTTTTTCTTCAATGTACTTTATATAAATCTGATTGCACTGATTTAAAGTCCAATAGTCTCATCTCACCCAGTACAAACTGCTCAGGCAATGAGTCACCTCAACCATTGACCAAGATATTATGCAACACCATCAAAGAGCCAACAAGCCACCACTCGAATATAACTCATAAGGAAGAACGAACTCTGACAGGGAATTACCTAGTCTGCGTAACAAGTTAAACGGCCGAATATATGCTATGAACCTACCTCAGGGATGAAAAACAAGACACACAAAATAAGTGTAAGGAACTATGCTTAACATCTCGCTGTTGCGGCGTGCAACCCAATACAACATGACTATGTTGCGGTGTGCAACCCGATCCAATCATGAAAATATTACGACGTGCAACCCGATCCACATAACATGCCCATGGAGGCGTGCCACCGGATCTAAACAATATACCCGTGGCGATGTTCCACCCGATCCGCACATAACAATCAAGATGAAAACACATATCAAGCCGTAACACTTATACTAACGAAATACCCGAATATCGACCACAAGCACGTCAAGTGCACAATACAAATCCTGGGGAGATAGATAGCGCCATACGCTATGAAACCCATGTACAACTAAGGTGTGATATATGATCTGCATCTCGAGGGATATCCTGCTCACATAATACCACAAGCTATGAGGGACATCAACACATGTGTGAATAATCAAGTCGTCTCATAACCCACATGGCACAATAGAGATTTACATGGAATAGATGACGATGGGAATAACATCCAATGCCCGACGCCTCCTCCGTAAGAAATGTTATGACGAACGAACACACCTGACCTCACGTAGAGCACATACTCACATTAGACCCACCAATGGACCTCAAACTGATTTTGATCATACCATACCGGGCCAATAACCTTCCGAATATCAATGATGGTCCTATTCATGACACATAAGAACAACCATCAAATCCCAAACAAACTCACACGGTCCATAACCCAAGGAATAGAATATCTCTCAGGCATAAACTCTGGAATTTGTGATATTACCATAACCTCCATACTTGGTTTTAATCTTTAACAATCAAGTGACTAACACGCCACACTTATACAAATCTCCCCGTAGGGTACGATCCCACGACCTTCCACTCAGGTAGCAAAGTCCGTACATCCATACCACCAACCATTCTAATTCTGTAAAGCAAATCAAGAATCCGCAAATCGATACACAAAGCCTCTTTCACAAAACGCTATTCTCACGTGACACTAAAGAAAATGCTAGCTTACTCTGAACATCTGATTTCTTCCCGGCTCATCCGAGCTCGTGACATCCTTGTCAAACCAAATCGCAGCCTTGATCCTTAGCTCCCAATTCTCATGACGCTCACTACACCTATCATGTCGCTACGCTAGAGTACAAGAATTCATCATAACCCCTATACTACTAGTAGAATAAACATTTCATTGACTGGAAACCTTTCACTTAGCTCATTTCATAAGAACCAATGCAACATGCAACGGAATTCCCAAACCGCAGAAAATACAAACCTCAAGTCGTGATCTACACCGCCATGACTCCTCCGAAATCTATTTACACCACAAGGCTATTTGAACCAAATTCCTTACAAATCAATCAAGTTATGGTGGCTGTCGAGCCCGCACGTACAACCACAAACTACGTGTATAACTTCACACACCAAAGGAACTAATCATTGCCACAATCATGCCAATTCAACCATTATTAACCGACCCAACTTCTTTCAATTCATTCTCGACTTGCCTTAGAAATGATAATAGCTCCATTCAAAAAATGTAACGAACCGAATTCGCACTCATCCCGAGTGACCCTCATCACGAGACCACATTGTCTCATTACTCATGAACCATCTCATACTCTCCTTACGCGCACAATAACATCTCCAATTGGTACACCCACTCTGTAAGACCTTCCGCAAATTCGAAGCTATCTCTTCCTTTCCTCTAATACTGCACCGCATACCTAATGATAACATAGAATATTCCAAGTCTCGTTCATAATCCACTACGAAAACTTAATCCTTAACCACACAACGGACCCGAAATCCCTAGGCACTGCACTATAATTCTTGAACCTACTAGGACTGTTATTGAGAGTCACCCACTCTGACCTGATCCAGAATATAACCAAACTTCAACGCTCTACTAGCACATGAACACTCTTTCAAAGAAGCAACCGGCTGAATTCTTTTCCTTGTACATTACATCCACAAGAAGCATAAACTCTGAGTCTTCCCAAAACCTGCACCTCAATCGATAGGGCAAAGTATATCACACATTTATCAAGTTCCTTGCTCAAATGACTCATGGTATTTTCTTTCTTAGTCATAAATAATCCACCAACGCATCGATAACCAGAAATCGCACAAGCAGATAACTATGCGATCCAATCGTAGACGGTGGGGCTCCCCCACTTAGCTTTAAGCTACCATCACATAATGTAGAGCCCACAATGATTCCTCCTTCCCAATTACCATGATCCCGCACCATTGACCCGCCAAATTTCTCGATAAATTTTGTTAAGCTTTTCATGAACATTCTGAATCATCAGTCACAATCACATATTCGACCTCTTACCGGGTAGCAAGTAGTATTCTTCGCATGAGCTTCATCAACATCACACAACTGCTAACCTGCTCACAAGAGATAACCCACCTATGGAATTCCATGCTGACATCTTCCAACGGCGCTGCACTATGTACAACTACTATGAAATCAGTAAACCCTCCTGAGACCATGCTCGTCCACTAGTTGTACAAATCTGATCATTCCCCATTGACTGAAAGTCCAACAATACGCTCCAAACTCGAAGTCATGTTGCATCCCAAAATATAGTCAAGTTTTCACATCCCTCTTCATTTCAAGAAAACTCCTTCCTGCCATATTGAAGCATCCTCGATACAGTAGCCACCATCCCAAATACAATGCGTAGACCAAATCACCTTCCATCATGATTCCCAAACCACTCTAAACTTTCTCAAGGCACGCGGCTATCCTACCACAGAATCCATATGCTAATCTGCCACTCTTACTTCGGTTAAATCATCTCCTTTAAGCAACTTCTCGACCTCTGCTTTTCATACTTAACCTGCTAGTAATTCAACCACCGCGAGACACTTTCCGCTATTTCCTCCCTCATACTTTGCTGCCCAGTTGTTGCCTCAAATCATATCCATACATGTAGCACTAGAACTAATGAATTGCTACCAACTCCAAACCTACTAAAAGATCATCTTTCTCGAGCCATCAACATTAGAAATACCAATTCAATTCTGAACCGCTACACACTGCTATCTTTAACAACCACTTCTCAGGCACCATTTCACAACACCCTTCCCCAGAGGCAAAAATCAAACAAGACTATAACACTGGCAGACCTTAATGCGTTCCAACAAGGACGACGCTACCACATCACAAATGAGAATTCCATCACGCTCAAAAATACCAAGTCTCGTCAATTCATAAACCAAGGCCTGAACATCCCTAGTCTAATTGCCTTTCCTTTGTTGGAATTTAATGCCGAACTTCTAAATCATGCATCGAGAAATCCTCTTTTCAAGTCATTCAATGTCTCAACACATAGACAAATACCCCACCATTACCCCAACACCGTGCGATAACAACGCATGAGCATCATAGCAATCCGTGCATAGTCTCAAAACTATAGGAAGTACAGATACTGAACTGGAATGATAGAACATCCTTCCGCAAGGCGACGGTAATAGCCTGCTCGAACACGCAGGGAAAACATTATGTACCTCGTCTGCAGTACCACTACAACTTCTCGATACCCAATTGACAAAAAGAGTCCATGTCGTGTAAGATTGAGTAGAAAGGAAATAAAGGCACACGCCTCAATGAAATCGAATCGCAGGATGAGGAAATCAAGAAGGGGAGTGCTCCTAACAGCCCTGTAACCTCTCGAAGATAAGTACATACTTCTCTGTACCGATCCGCAAGACTCTACTAGACTTGCTCATCACTCATGAGACCTAAGTGAACCTAACGTTCTGATACCAAGCTGTCACGGCCCAAATACACTAAAGGTCATGATTGCGCCTAACACCGTCGTGAGGCAAGCCAACAGTGATTGATCAACTTAATTACTCATTTTAGTATTTTGAAATCATAATTTTTCCTTAATTAAATAGTATGAAATAGAATTTACAAGGTAAATGATAATATTCACACAACTACAATAACGAACAAACCGTAGGAACCCCCCCCCCCCCAAAACCCGGTGTCACAAATACATGAGCATTTTCTAAGGAGTACAATAATAATACAACATCTGTCCAAAATATAAATAAGACATAATAAAATAAATAGTACGATGGAGGCTTGGTGGACTGCGATGCGTATCCTGGATTGCAACTCACATAAGGTCTCCTAAATAGATGCGCCTACGCGCCAAGATGATCACCAAATGAACTTGTCAGATCCGGCACATTTACAGCAGAAGTGCAGCATGAGTTCGTAAATTAACGCATACCCAGTAAGTATATAGACTAACTCCGGAGAAGCAATGATGAGAGGTCGACATCGACACTTACTAGAGGTCCAATAAAATAATATAATCATTCATAACAAATATGAAGTGCACCACGATAGTGGGGTAAATCTACAAATTTCATAATCTTCCAAGTATTTCTTTTAAAGTAAAAATTTCAAGATCTTGTATTCTACCTTAATACCTTAGAAAAATTCCAAGTGTCAATTTCAAATAAATAAGGAATACCATAAAAATGTCGGGCATCAGTGGAAGATTTATCTCGTGAATATTCAGACTACTGACGATATACCGCACGATTCTGCCGAGGTCATTCGGCCCAATCCAGAATAATGTGCACACCGTCGAGGGTCGAGCGACATAAACCATAGATGCATCTATTATATTTCCGAGGCGTTCGGCCCGCTCCACAAGAATGGAAGGAAGTTTACCAAATTACGAGACACGTGCTTACAATACAGTACACGAGCATAAAGTGAAATAATCTTTACCGTTTCTCAAACAACTCGCCCGCAACTCAAAGTGATAAGGCTTGGACTAGTATACATATATTTATTCCTAAATCAATTTCAATTATAACTTCCATTAATTAAGCCAGCAGAACGAGTTCAAATAATTCAATTCTTACATGATAAAGTCCTAAGTCTACCCGGACATAAGCATGCTTTTGCTACGTACGGAATCTTGTCACCTCGTGCATACATAGCACCCACAACTAGTTACACATAACAATAGATATCACCTAGAGGTAGTTTCCCCCTCACAAGGTTAGACATGAGACTTATCTCGCTCCGAAGTTCCATAACTGATTCGAATGCCACTCAAACACCTCAATCGGATGCTCGCCTCTTCAAAACTAGTCAAACAACGTGCAAACCAATCAAAATATACCCCAATACGTATAATTTAACAATTTATAATAATTCCCAGTTTCGCTCAAAAGCCAACAAAGGCAACCCTCGGGTCGGGCCCACACGTCTGAATTCCAAAAGTATTCGAAGATAAACTTTACCCATGGCGCCATCACGGTCCCGAAGGTGGGGATTTCGGGTCGTGACACCTAGTGTCACGACCCAAAACCCACTATAGGTCGTGATAGCACCCAACATCGCTGTTAGGAAAGCCAACGGTGTACTAACAACTTAATTATTCGTTTTATTATTTGTGAAATCATGAATCTTGTTAGGTGGAGACATAAATGCATTAAATTCGTAGTTAAATACAATTTAAACATTATACAAGTAAAAGTGTATCGAGGTTAAGAAAACCATAAACAAATTCTAGAACATCCCAAAACCTGGTGTCACAAGTGCATGAGCATTTACTAAGGAGTACAATAATAATACAACATATGTCTGAAATGTAAATAGGACAGATAAAGTAAATAGTATGATGGAGACTCTGCGGGCTGCGATACGTAGCCTGGAATTTGCAGCTCACTATAAAGTCTCCTCAGCAGCTGCGCCTACACACCAAGATGACCACCAAATAGACCTGTCAGACCCTGCACATTTAGTGCAGAAGTACAGCATTAGTACGTAAATCAACGCGTACCCAGTAAGTATCTAGCCTAACCCCGGAGAAGTAGTGACGAGGGGTCGACACCTACACTTACTAGAGGTCCAATACAGCAATATGGTAAATCATAAGAAGATATGAAGCACAACAATAATAATGGGGTACAACTGTAAGTTATATAATCTTCCTAAAATTTCTTTTAACGATATAAATTTCTCAATCTCGTATCTTGTCTCAACAACTCAGAAAATATTGAGTGCCAATATAAAATGGGTAAGGAATACAATATAAATGCCAGGCATCAGTAGAATGATAATCTCGAGAATATTCGGACTGCTAGCGATACAACGCACGATTATGTTGAGGTCGTACAACCTGATCCAGAATAATGTGTACACTGTCGATGGTCGACTGGCATGAACCATTGATGCATCTATTATACTGCCAAGGCATTCGGCCCGCTCCACAAGCAAGGAAGTAAATTATCAAATTATGAGACACATTCTTACAATACAGTACATGAGCACAAAGTGAATATAACCTTTACCGTTTCTAAATCAATTTCAATTATATATTTAATTAATTAAGCCAGCAAAATGAATTCAAATAATTCAAATATTACATGATAAAGTCCTAAGTCTACCCGAACATAAACATACATTAGCTACGTACGGATTCTCGTCACCTCGTGTGTACGTAGCACCCACAACTAGTAGCACATAATAATTACATCACCTAGGGGTAGTTTCTATCACTACGTAATTTCTCTTATATGCCGTGATGACGCCCAACGTTACCACTAGGCAAGCCAACAGAGATCTAACTTTGTGATCTTTCTTTTAAAGATTTGAAATAGTTAATTTTTAGTTCGTGCATAAATAAGAAGAAAGAATTTAATAAAAATGAGAGATCAAAATTTTGAAAGCAAGTGAGATAAGTAAAATAACCCAAAACCATCAAGTGACTACTAGCATAAATCTCCAAGATCTGGTGTCATAAGTGTATGAGCTACTAGTATAATATACAAAAGAATACTACACTACTATCTGAAACGAAATATACAAAAAATAAAGCAAGGAAAGACTTCGGCTGCTGCAGAACGGACTCGGAAGGCAGCTAACTGCAAAGTCTCGTAATAGTCAAGGATGCACGCCAGACTGATATACAAATGCACCTACCTCAGATCCTGCACATTAGTGCAGAAGTGTAGCATGAGTACATAAACGACATGTACCTAGTAAATATATAGTCTAACCTCGAAAAAGTAGTGACGAGGGGTCGACTTCGACACTTACTTTGGGCCAACAATAAAATATACTCCCTCCATTCCAGTTTATGTGAACCTATTTCCTTTTTGGTCCGTTCCAAAAAGAATGACCCCTTTCTAAATTTGGAAATAATTTAGCTTAAACTTACAATTCTATCCTTAATGAGAAGCTTTTATAACCACACAAATATTCTGGGGCTCTTTTTGATTTGTTTAGGATCACAAATTCTAAAAGTCTTTCTTTTTTTCTTAAACTTCATGCCCAGTCAAATAGGTTCACATAAATTGGAACGGATGGAGTATATAATTCTAATTAAACAAGGGAGATATACATGACAATAGAATTCAGCAACAAAAAGAAAATAAATAAACGATTTTTTCACCGATAGTAAGTACCAAATCAATTTCCCTCATTTAACCATTTAACCTCGCAAGCCAATGAAACAATATCAAATATAGTTGGGCTTCCAGTATTATTACGCACGAATTATGCCGACGGAGTACGACCCGATCCAATGATACATATACATATACTGTGTGCATTGCAGGGTCGAACGACACGAACCATAGATTCGTCTATTAACCCGCCAGGGCGAACGACCCGCTCCTATGAGAATAGTAAAAATTTACCCCGCTCGCGGAATATACTTGCGACGCGATTGAGCATAGATTTCTCAAGTTATCATAATATCCCTCAATTCTTTCCAAAACAAGAAATTCAACTAGAAACTTTTAAAATCTTGACATCCTCAATCTCAGCTCTATTCAAGGCAATTAGTATGCATGTTCAAATAACGGTGTCAACAAAGCAGGGTGTATACCTAAAACTACCCGGACATAAGCATAATTAGTAGCTAGGTACAAACTCTCGTCACCTCGTGCGTACGCAACCCCCACAAATAGAAACACATATTAATTAAATTCACCTATGGGTTAATTCCCTCTTATAAGGTTAGAAAAGAGACTTACCTCGTCTCAAAGCCTACTTTCCGGTCCAAGATTGTGCTTAAACCCCTCAATTTGGTGCCAAACAACTCGAAGCTAGTCAAATGTTATATCAGATAGTCAATACATGTTCAAAAGTTCATATCCTAATTATTAAAACCCCAAATTGAGAAATTCCTATAATTCACCCCCGGGCCCACGTGCCCGGATTCCGGAAAGTTTTGAAGTAAGTTGTTACCCATAACCTCATGAACTCAAATATATAATTTTCACTAAATTCCATAACCATTTTCGTGGTTAAATCACATTTTTATCAAAATCTAAGTTTTCATCTAAACCCATGATTTCCATAAATTTACACGTTAAAAGCTACCCATAATCTATGTATTAAACTCACATTAGGTAGAAAATACTTACCTTCAATAGCTAGGTTGAAATCCCCCTTTTTGAAGCTCCAAAATCGCCCAAGTGTGCAATAAATGCACTTAAAATAGCCTAAGTCCCGTTTTAAAAGAACCACACTGCCTCCAACGATTTCGCATCTAGGGTCGCTAGGCCGCATCTGCGGCATCGCTTTTGTGGAGGTGCCTGAGGCTGGCTAGTTTTGCTTCTGCGGGCGGGAGACCACTTCTGCGGTCCTGCTTCTGCGGCGAGCTTGTCATTCTTGTGAACACTGGGCAGCCTGAGCTACGCCGCTCATGCTAGCTCGCACCTTCGGCTAGCCCTCCGCATATGCAATTACACTAGAAACCTGGTGCTTCAGCTCTTCTTCCAAGTCTAAACTTGGCCCATGCCAAGTCCGATTGACACCCGAGGCTCCCGGGGCCCCGCCCAAACATACCAACAAGTTTAAAATCATAAAATAAATTCGCTTGAACCCTCGGAATGCGTAAAACAACATCAAAGCTAAGAATCACACCCTAAACCAATTCGGATCAACTAATGAACTTCAAGTTCTTCCAACTTACTTCGAATGCGCCGAATCATACTTAGACTACTCGGAACGACACCAAATTTTGTGCGCAAGTGTTAAATCACCATACGGAACTATTCCCGATCATGGAATTCTAATTGGACCTCGGTAACACCAAATCCTACCTCAAACCAAATTTAAAGAACTTTAAAACCTTTAAAGAGTCAAGTTTCACTATTAGGCGCCGAAATGCTCCCGGGTCATCCAAAACCCGATCCGAACATATTTTCAAGTCCGAAATCATCATACGAACCTATTGGAACCGTCAAATCCTGATTTCGAGGTTGTTTACTCAAATTGTTGACCGAAGTCAAACTTAGCCCATTTTGCCAACCTTAAGGAACCGAGTGTTCCAATTTCAACTTGAACCCTTCCAAATCCCAAGCTAACCATCCCCGCAAATCATAAAATAGTAAAAGAACATACAGGGATCCTTATCTAGGGGAACGGGGTTCTAGAAATCAAAACAATCGATCAGGTCATTACATTTTCTACCTCTTAAACAATCGTTCGTCCTTGAACGGGTTTAGAATCATACCTGGAGTGTTGAATAAGTGTGGATATTGTTTTGCATGTTATTCTCGGACTACCAAGTAGCCTTATAGACTGGTTGGACCCTCCACTAGACCTTTATCGCGGATATCCTCTTAGACCTCAACTAGCGAACCTGCCTATCCACAATGGCAACTGGTTCCTCCTCGTAACCCAAGCTCTCATCTAACTGAATCGTACTGAAGTCTAACACATGTGACCTGTCGGCATGATACCTCCGTAGCATAGACACGTAGAAAATCGAATGAACTCCAAATAGAATGGGGGGCAATGCAATCTCATAAGCAACCCCCCCAACTCGCCTCAACACCTCAAAAAGGGCCTATAAACCTTGGGCTCAACTTGCCCTTCTTCCCAAATCTCATGATTCCCTTCATCGGCGAGACTTTAAAGAGGACCTTCTCGCCCACCATAAATGATAAATCGCGCGCCTTCTAATCCGCGTAACTCTTCTGTCTGGACTTTGCTGTGCGAAGTCGCTCCTGAATCAACTTTACCTTTTCCAAGGCATCCTTCACCAAATCAGCGCCATATAACTTAGCCTCACCGAGCACAAACCACCCGATGGGAGAACGATATGACTGACCATATAAAGCCTAAAAATGGAGCCATCTCGATGCTGGACTAGTAACTATTGTTATAGTCAAACTTGGCCAAAGGCAAGAAACGATCCCACTGACCTCCGAAGTCAATCACGCATGCCCTGAGCATATCCTTTAATATCTAAACTGTCTTCTCCGACTGCCCGTCAGTCTGTGGGTGAAAAGTCGTGCTGAGCTCTACATGGGTCCCTAACTGATTTTGTACTGCTCTCCATAAATGTGAAGTAAACTGAGGGCCTTTATCTGATATGATGGAAACAGGCACACCATGCAACCAAACTATCTCCTGAATATAAATTTGGGCCAACCTCTCTGAAGTATACGTAGTCACAACCAGAATGAAGTGTGCTGACTTGGTCAACCTGTCGATAATGACCTAAACTGCATCAAACTTTTGCAAGGTCCGCGGCAACCCAAGTACGAAGTCCATAGTAATGCGCTCCCACTTTAACTCAGGTATAGTCATCTGCTGGAGTAGGCCACCTGGCCTCTGGTGCTCATACTTAACCTGCTGGCAATTTAGACACCTCACAACATACTCAACTATGTCCTTCTTCATCCGTTGCCACCAATAATGCTGCCTCAGGTCGCGATACATCTTCGTATCACCTAGATGAATAGAAAACCGTGAACTGTGTATCTCATCTAGGATTCTCTCCCTCAAACCATTGACATCAGGAACATATAGGCAACCTTGGAGTCATAGAACACCATCCTCACCGATAGTAACCTCCTTGGCACCACCCTATAGTACCTTCTCTCTGAGAACCAACAAGTGCAGATCGTCAAACTGTCGAGCCTTGATCTGCTCAAATAGTGAAGACTGGGCAACAACGCATGCAAGAACTCATCTGGGCTCTGAAATATCCAACCTCACAAGTCTGTTAGCCAAGGACTGAATGTCCAAAGCTAGTGGTATCTCCTCTGCTGAAATAAATGCCAAGCTACCCATACTCTCCGCCTTCCAGCTCAAGGCATCCGCAACCACATTTGCCTTGCCTGGATGATAAAGAATGGTAATATCATAATCCTTCAGTAACTCAAGCCACCTGCGCTGCCCCAAATTGAGATCTCTCTGCTTGAACAAATCTTGCAAGCTACGATGATCAGTGTACACCTCACAAGACACCCCATAAAGCTAATGCCTCCAGATCTTAAGAGCATGAATGATAGCGGCCAACTTCAAATCTTGTACAGGATAATTCTTCTCATGGGTCTTCAGTTGACGTGAAGCATATGCAATAACTCATCCCTCCTGCATCAATACATACCCCAAACCAATACGTGAAGCATCGCAATACACCATATACATCCCCAAACCGGAAGACAATACTAGAACTGGTGTTGTAGTCAGAGCTGTCTTGAGATTCTGGAATCGCACCTCACAATCATCGGACCAACGAAACGGAGCACCCTTCTGGATCAATCTAGTCAAAGGTGCTGCAATATATGAGAAGCCCTCCATAAACCGGCGATAATAACTTGCAAACGCCAAGAACCTGCTGATCTCAGTCGCCGCAGTAGGATGAGGCCAACTCTGAACTGCCTCAATCTTATCGGGATACACCCTAATACCCTCGCCTGATATAACATGCCCCAAGAATGCTACCGAATCTAGCCAAAACTCACACTTGGAGAACTTAGCATATAGCTTCTGTTCTCGCAAGGTCCGAAGCACCACTCTCAAATGCTACTCATGCTCTTCCATGCTGCGTGAGTAGATCAAAATGTCATCAATGAAGACAATGACGAATGAATTAATATATGGCCTGAACACCATGTTCATCAAATCCATAAACTCCGCTGGGGCATTAGTCAGATAGAAGGACATCACTAGAAACTCATAATGGCCATATCTTGTCACGACCCAACTGGAGGGTCATGACTAGCACCCGGGCCATACTTGCCGAGCACCA
>AWOL01S0018724.1:105623-125018 GCA_000715115.1 Nicotiana otophora | reverse complement strand
ATTTTGAATCTCTTTGCCGATTGATCGGAAGGACTTGAAAAGGATTTGGGTAAAAAGGATTTGGATTGAATTACAACTTTGGAACCTTTCAGACAAAACCATCACCAAACCATTATAACATCTGCCCTAGTTTCACTTTTGAGGGAATTTGGGTTTTTGTTTTGGTGTGACTGAACCCCAGAGAGAGGCTGCCTACGTATCCTTTCAGAATCAAGTCAAACGTAGTTCAAGGACGAGAACTTTGTTTTTGATTCTATTTTGTTTTGGTTTTCTTTTCTGTTTTGGTTTCTTCTCTTTCTTTTTCCTTTCCTTTTTTCTCTTTTTGTTTTTCATTTTTCATTTCATTTTCTTTGTCTTTTCTTCCTTTTTTTATATTTCTTTTTTCTTCTCTTTTTATTTTTTTTCCATTCATTGTTTTTAATGACTTTCGGGTTCCAATGAGGGTAATCAAAGAATGGGAGCCGACTCAAAAGGGTTTGCAAGGGTTAAATGTTTGGATAGTGAAAAAGAAAGCTTTCTTCATCTCAACCGGAGAACATTAATGCTATATAGAGGATCTAACATAGTACCTTTTGACTGCACCTGCGTTGACAGTTGTTTCAGAGACATTTTCTTCGATGTGTCCCAAGTACAATGCTCTCTTTTGACAATACTCTTATTCAATGTATGGACCTTTCCAACCTGAAGCCAATTTTCCTTTAGATGTTCTGATTCTTTATTTTATTTCCTTAAACATATCTTCATTGCATTCTAATTCTTGATTCATTATTTCGAAGTTTGACAGTGTTTTAGGATCGGGGCATGAAGTCCGAAAGCATGCCATGTTATTGAAATCTGCATTTAACAGAATTGAAAAAAGAATAAGAGAAGTGACAAAATTAAGAAAAGAGACATTCCTCGACAATGAAATATTAATTTCATTTGATTTTGTTCTTTTTTTTTTTTTTGATTTCGATTGATTTTTTTTTTTTTGAATTTTAAAGATAGAAGGGTTTATACCGGAAAGTAAGACAATAAAGTAAAATATCCGGATCACACCCTGAGATAATCCGGACGCAAAAAGGATAGCAAGACTGGCTACTAAGACTCCCGTCTGATAGGGAACTTTCAGGCTTGGCGACCATTTTTGGCTTTTCCTCTTTCTCGGCAAGGGCTGTAAGGGCCTTCAGTGCCGTATCCAATTCTTCATCTCTCCAATTTCTGTTCATCAAACCCTCCGAACCACTCTGAACGGCCTGTGATGTGGCCTTAATGGCAACATGACTCAAGATTTGGCCCGTTTTTAAACTATTTTCAACCATCTCCCCAATTTTGATAGCCTCGGCGAATGGATTACCCATTGCAGACATCATGTTCTGGAAGTAGTTCGCCTCTTGGGCCTGTAGGAAGACCGTAACCATTTCTGTTTCGTCCATTGGAGGCTTTTCCTTGGCGGCTTGCTCGCGCCATATGACAGTATATTCACAAAACCATTCCGCAGTTTTCTTTATCAATCTGGACATAAAGTTCTCTTTTTGGATTTTTCACTCTTGCTTTTTTTCTTTCTTTTTTTTTAGTTTTTTTTTCGCTCTTTGTTTTTTTCTTGGGTTATTTTTGTCACTCTTTTCTTTCTTTTTCTTTCTTCTCTTTTTTTTTCACCCAACTTATTTGATGTCAAGGATCGAATCCGATGGGGATTACCTACGTATCATGACATCGCATGAATCAGATCTTGCGTAGTTCAGAAAGATTAGGAATAAAGTAAATAAACTAACTCTTTTTTTTTCTGGATTTTGATTTTTTTTTTAATTTTCTAAAGACTTATAAAGAAGAAAGATTTTTTTTGATTTCAATTTCTTTGTTTTTTTGTTTTTGAGAATTTTTGAAAAGAAAGAAAATATTATTTTGGATTATTTTTTAATATTTTCGGAGAAAGACTTCTAAAAAAAGGTAGAAAATATTTTTGGATTTTGAATTGATTTGTTTCTTTTTTCAAATGAAAGACTTCTATAAAGAAATATTTTTTTTTGGGTTTCCAATTTGTTTTTATTTGGGATTTTCTAAGGAAAAACTTCTAAACAATGAATTAAAGAAACATATTTCTGGATTTTGACTTTTATTTTTAAAAATTTCCAAAAGAAAAACTTCTACAAAAGAAGGAAAAGTTTTGGATTTTATGTGTCAAAGAAAAACTTATAAAGAAGGAATCAAAGAAAAATATTTTTGAATTTTTGAAAATTAGGGCCGGAACCGATGAGGTTTGCCTACGTATCTCACATCCGATGAGAATCAGACCCGCATAGTTCGGTCAAATCGGGAATAGATGACTCATTTTATTTTATAAAAACTTTAAAATATTGTTTTTTTTTTTAGTTTTGTTTAATGGAATTTTGAATTTTTCTTTTATAAAGAAGGAAGAAAATATTTTGGATTTTGATTTGAAATTATTTTTTCTTTTTTTTCGAATGAAAGACTTAGTAAAAGAATGAAAATATTTTTGGATTTAGTTTTTTGTTTTTGGATTTTCTAAGTAAAGAATTCTAAAGATGGAATTAAGGAAAGGGAAAAATATTTTTGAATTTTGGTTTTTGAAAATTGGGGCCGGAACCGATGAGGTTTGCCTACGTATCTCACATCCGGTGAGAATCAGACCTGCGTAGTTCGATAGGTTTTGGAGCAATAGGAAAACACGACTTATTTTGAAAATTACTTTTTGCAGAGTTTCAGTATTTTTCAAATACCTGGATTTTCAAAACCGGGTAAATTTTATTTTATTTTTTTTTACCTCACTCTTTGTTTTTTCTTGGTTCCCTTTCCCTATTCTAGAATCCGGTCAACATGCAAGCCGAAACAAACATATGCACAAATAGCATGTAAAATGCATCAAGATGGTCCAATATATTGGGTACACATGTCCTAGACGGACCCAACCCCTATGTTGAGTCCCCAAAGTCGAATGCACGTGATGCAAATAAACGTTCCTACTAGGGATTCGGCATGAGGCTATGTTATTCTAGGCTTAGATCCTAGGCGTGTTGTTCTAGACCTGGCTTACCCAAGCACACAACTCGAGCCGAGGGGGGTAGCGTACCGGGAATACAGAAGCTTCACGGGCTTTGCAACTTGTTCGAACCTCGTTCTAAAATTAGGGTATGACTCTAACAGAAAAGAAGCCACGCAAAGCGCACGCTTCCCAAAAGATTTAGAGGATCAGAGAGAAGAGGGTTTCGTAACAGTTTATATAAAATTCAAACAATATCAAAGCGGTAAAAACCTGCATTTAGTACATTAGGTTCAAACACGTAAAAATCAGATAATAAATAAAAGCCAAGTATAACAGCTATTCTAAGCTCGAATTCTGAACCCTGAACTAGAGATTCTAGGTTCTTATTCCCCAACAGAGTCGCCAGAGCTGTCACGCCTCCTTTTTCCCGAGGGGATAGGGAGTTTATCCAATTTAAGTGACATTATTCGAAATGGGATTATTTATTTAATTCAGAGTCGCCACTTGGAATAATTTATGGTGTCCCAAGTCACCGGTTTATTTTAGAATCCCAAATCGAGGAAATTTGACTCTTATTTTTGGTCCGCAAACACAGAAGACCGGGTAAGGAATTCTGCTAACCTGGGAGAAGGTGTGAGGCACTCCCGAGTTCCGTAATTTTAACACGGTCACTTAACAATTAATACTTGGCATAATTATCTCATTTATTACATGTTTTAAACCTATTATGCATTTTTGTCTTTTACCGCTTTTTAATATTTATGAAATTTATTTGAACAAGTCGCGATGTCGCACACTTGTCGTTTTGGTACACATTGCAAACCGCGCCACATGAAATGCACCCGCGATTTACAACATGTTTATTTTTATTATTATTTGAAGTTATGATCAAGTCGCGTGAAACGCGCACTTGAATTGGGGTTTGTGTATCATGACTATGCCACATGAACCGTACCCATAATCACGATGATTTATTATTAATCGCGCCTAAATCAAGCTACGGTGTTCGAATATTATTCAATTACTAATTTTGACATTATTGTAAGGTCATGAGGTATGTATACTGTTATGGAGGAAATGAAGTAAATTAATTAAGGAAAAAGTTGGCTAGCTTGTAAATGTTTATTTGTTTTTGGTCATGTGTAACAATTAGCCTATAAATATGCTAGGGAAGTCCAATTAAAGACTTACACCAATCATGGCCTAACCTAATCTCTTATAATTTTACTGCTAACTAACAATTGAAATTAGACTAAATTTATGGCAGGAAAAGATAGATACAGGCAGGATCAATTTAGTCACTAAGATAGGAGATCAAAATGAAACTAAAGCAAACTAAAATGGAAAGCCATTACTTCATTGAATAAACAAGAAAAGTAACGAAATAATACATATTCATCAATAAAATTAACCATATGAACTACTAAAAAGGACAATAAATTAATCTTAAAAAATACTCAACATGAGAACAAATTAATCTTAGCACACTCAGATGCGAACTCGATCATATCATACTCAAAGTTAAATTAAAACAGAGTGACCCAAAATATTAATGAGAAAAAACAAAATAGAAAGAGAAGTGAACCTTTGTATTGATGAATGTGGATTTAAATTACAATCATTCAATGGTCGGATAGCTCTCAACTGGACCCTTCGGACAACGGAAAACTCGAGAGGCAAATCTCAACTTGCAACCTCAATCGACCTTGCAAAACCAACGATTTAGTGGCTATTTTTGGAGTTTTTTTTATGGGTTAATGATGGCTCAAAAGTTGTCAAGGGCTGGTGGTTTTGGGGTAGTGAAGCTGCTGGATGTTTCGAAAGAAAGAATGACACGAGTAAAAATTTCCTTATCTTAGAAGAAGAAAATAACTTTTTCTGAATTCCTTCCTCCCTATTTTTTTCTTTTTTTCCTCTCTTTTTTTTCATCACATTTCTCTTCTATTTATAGAAAAAAAATTCGGATTTTTCAGATTTTTATTTTTTATTTATTATTTATTTTTTTATTTTTAATTAAAAAGATTTTCCACTTCCCATTTTTCTTATTTTTTAAAAAACCTAATTCTCCACTTTCATTTACTTTTATTTTTTAATTTCTCACTTTTTTTACTTTTAATATATTTAAAATCCCACTTTTGTTTTTCACTTATTTTACTTTTCTTTTTTTATTTCCCACTTACTTTTACTTTTTTTTAAGAAAAAAAATCAGATACCCTTACTTTTATTTTTTAATTCCAACTTTATTTTACTTTTCATTTTTTAAATTTTCACATTCTTTTACTTTTATTTTTTTTAATTTTTCACTTTCTTTTACTTTTTTATTAAACAATTTCTACCTACTTTTACTTTTATTTTTTAATGTTATATTTCTACTTTTCCTATTTTTTAATTCCCATCCGAAATTTTTTTTAAAATAATAATAATAATAATAATAATTAATTTTTATTTATTTTAGGTTTTTAATTCATTTTATTTAAAAATAAAGACAAAAATAATAATAAAAATAATACTAATAGTAATAATTGACCTTTTAAATTATTAATAATGTTTCTATATATATATAAGTGTAACAAAGCTAGAAAATATATATTAAATTTTGAAAATATTTACATAGTAGAAGGTGATAAAAATTCAAATATAGTTAAAAATTAGGTGCTCACATATAGTAGGAGAGTTTTAGCTCTAGTATAAGTCTAACAAGGGTAAAACAATCTTATTTTTCCGATAATTATTGGTCCATATTCGACATCTAGCGAGATTCGCGCATCCGGCTAAGGGCGGGTATCACGACCCTCTATCCGTCATGCATAACCGTTCACCGTGTCTCCCGAGGTCTTGAACTCACACTCGGCTCGGACGCATCGCTTTTGTCACGACCCAAAGTCCCACCACAGACGTCATGATGGCACTTAGTCTCTAAGACTAGGTAAGCCGATTACAATTACAATTCAAGCCCTTTTTTTTCTATAAAGATATAATTTAATACACGTGTCGAAACCAACAACAAAAATAATTATAACACCTTCCCAAGACTGGTAATACTGAGTCACGAGCTCTAACTGAGTACATGCAGTGATCCCCAAGGATCGAATATACAATACTGTTTGAATAAGAGTGGACAGTACAATAAAAATGGAAAGACTCCGGGGACTGCGACGACCAAGCAGCCCTACCTTGAATCCTTGTGATCACACTCTAATCTCTGTCCGAATCCGATATCTCCAATATTTGGCCCTGCATAAAAATGTGCAGAAGTATAGTATGAGTACACCACAGTCGGTACCCAGCAAGTATCAAGACTAACCTCGATGGAGTAGTGATGAGGTACAGTCAAGACACTCACTAGTCAAATAACCTGTGCAATATAGCATACAAAAATAATAGAATAACAAATAGCAGTGATGGCAACAATAATCAACTTGTGACATAAACACCAAGGCAACAAGAACACCATAAATATTGCTTAAACGGATAATAAACACAAGTACATCCAATTAATCAAGTCCTTCGAATATAAATCATTCATATATAATTCCTTCGAATAAATAACCTCCAAATAAATTTCTTTAAATAAATATCCTTCGAATATAAAACTCTTTTACATAAATATCTTATATCATAATGTCACGACCCAAAATTCTAACCTGTCGTGATGGTGCCTATCTCGATACTAGGCAAGCCGATAATCTTAATAAACCAAAACTTCTCTTTAAGGTTGAAAATATAATATTTAAATACAATACAAAATTCCATAAATACTAATACTAACACTCCCCAAAACCTGGTGTCACTGAGTACATGAGCATCTAATATGAATACAAGTCTGGAAAATATAGTCTATAATAGTCTGAGACCAAATACAGTAAACAAAGAGATGGAAAAGGAGAGACAAGGTCTGCAGAACATGACAGCTACCTCAAAATCTCCTGAAACTTAACCGCGTGAAAGGATCAATACCCGCTATGTTCGGGAACACCTGGATCTGCACACGAAGTGCAAGATGTAGTATGAGTACAACAAACTCAGCAAGTAATAATAATAAATAAGGAACTGAAGATAGTAACGAGCTACACAGTTATGGTTCATGTCTAGTAATTCCAGCAAAGAATAGACATGCTATCAAATCTGGCGGTTTAATGTCAAATCAATTTTTATACAGTTCATGTTCATGTAATCCGTATATAAAACTCTTTCAGAGATTTCACAACAATGATAGATAGCAACTAAGTCCAACAACAAATGAAAATCAAGTACAACCTCTGAGGACAACAATCACTTACTGGGCTCCCAGCCCTCATCACTCACTCTCAATAGGTACTCGTGCTCACTGGGGGTGTACAGACTCCGGAGGGGCTCCTACAGCCCAAGCGCTATAATCTGCACAGACAATTCACGTGCTGCACGGATGACTCATATGCCATAATATAAATATCTGGATCTGCACGGCCAACTCACGTGATGCACGACCAACTCACGTGCTATAGTATAATATAAGGATCCGCACGGCCAACTCACGTGATGAACGGCCAACTCACGTGCTATAGTATAATATAAGGATTTGCACGGCCAACTCACGTGATGCATGACCAACTCGCATGCTATAATATCAATATCTCATAATCAGGCCCTCGGCCTCACTCAGTCATAAGTCTCTCCAGTCTCTCGGGCTCTCAATAATCATGAAATCAGCCCAAACAACAATGATATGATGTATCAATAATAATAATAACAGAGAATGAGATAAAATATTCAAGTAAAAACTGAGACTGGGTACATATAGCATTTAGCAAGCAATTCAACAAGTACACAACCTCTGTGGGTCCCAACAATACTATCACATAGCCTAAGCATGATTGGTAACATGATTTACAGTCAAATTTTATCAACGCATAGAGAGTATATAACTAACAACAAATTATTCAACTTTATAGTTTTTTTTCCGGGACAGACCAAGTCACAATCCCCTCGGTGCATGCCCACACGCCCGTCACCTAGCATGTGTGTCACCTCCAAAGTAATCACATGATACCAAAATTCAGGGTTTTATACCCTCAAGACCAGATTTAAAATGGTTACTTGCCTCAACCCGTGTAATTCTTTATTCTGCTATGCCTTTACTTCGCAAATCGGCCTCCAAATGCCTCGAATCTAGTCACAAATAATTCGTTTCAGTCAATAAAATTTATTGGAATTAATTCCATAAGAAAATGCTTATTTTCCATAAAACTACGAATTTTAGCTCAAAAATCGCCTGTGGGGCTTATGTCTCGGAACTCGACAAAAGTTACAAAATCCGAAAGTCCATTCAACCACGAGCCTAACCATACCAATTTTATCAAAATCCGACCCCAACTCGACCCTCAAATCTTCAATTTAAACTAAGAGGGTTTCTAAACTTTTCCAACTTAATTCACCAATTAAATGATAAAAACAACCATGGATTAGGGTAATTTAACCAATATTGAGTTAAGAACACTTACCCCATTGTTTTCCTTGAAAAGCTCCAGAAAATCGCCTCTTCCCGAGCTCAAATCCGTCAAAACTGAAAATGGGATGAAGTTCCATTTTCAAAACTTAAACTCTCTGCCCAGACATTTGCTCTACGCGATCGCGAACATTCCCACGTGATTGCGAAGAACAATTTTCCATCGCCTAGATTTTATCCACGCGATTGCAATGCACAATATCATAGACATACGCAATCGCGGACTAGTCCACGCGATCATGAAGCACAAAACGCGTGACTTCTACTCCGCTCCACTTACTCTACGCGAACGCGACCTTCTTCACGCTTTTGCAAATCACAAAATCCCAGAGCTACGCGATCGCGAAGCACAAAATGTCATTGCCTCAAACTAACCCTACGCGATCGCAGATATCCCCACGTGATCGCGTAGAATAAAAACTCCCACTGACCAAATAAGCCTACGCGATCGCAGACGCATTCATGCGATCGCGTAGAAGGAAAACATCATCAGATATCAGAAAATTCTAGCAGTTGTTCAAGTCCAAAATTTTGATCTGTTAACCATCCAAAACTCACCCGAGCCCCTCGGGACCTCGACCAAATATACCAACAAGTCCTAAAACATCATACGGACTTAGTCGAACCCTCAAATCATCTCAAAAAATACTAAAACCATGAATTAAACTTCAATTCAAGCCTAATGAACTTTCAAAATTTCTACTTTCTACTAACGACTCCGGAACCTATCAAATCACGCCCGATTGACCTCAAAATTTGCACATAAGTCATAAATAACATAACGGAGGTATTCCAATTTTTAGAATCGGATTCCGACCCCAATATCAAAAGGTCAACCCCTCGGTCAAACTTTTCAAAAATTCAACTTTCGGCATTTCAAGCCTAATTCCACTACGGACCTCCAAATAATATTTCGGACACACTCCTAAGGCCAAAATCACCATACAGAGCTACTGGAATCATCAAAATTCAAATCCGAGGTCATTTACATATAGGTCCATATCCGGTCCACTTTTCTAACTTAAATTTTCAATTATGAGACTAAGTGTCTCAAAATGACCGGCCGGATCGTTACACATAATCATAAATACGGGTCTCAACCCCCTTTCATTTTCTCAAAACTTTGGGCACAGAAAATATCAATATATAAAAATCGTAGGACCAATTTATTTTCAATAAAGTAAGGTTAAAATCTTTAAATCAAGTAAGAAATCAACAAAGAAATAAGTTTATTTTAGAAATCGTTTGAGTGAAGAAAAATGACATTTCAATTAAAATAAAGCATCAGATAAGCTACTGATTTGGATGTAAAACTTATTTAAATTAAAACATAATAGTAATTTCTTTTATTTAAAAAAACTCAATCATCGAAAAGAAGTACAACCCAGAAATACAAATCCTCAGAGTCGAGTACGAAAAAGCCAAATCCAACACAATACAACAAAAAATACAAAACACTTAATATTAAGTCAAATAATACATCACGGAGAACACAAGAATTTACAAATTTCAGAAAAACAAAATAACAAAAGGCAAGTGCAACCATAGAGAAATATCAACCAAGGGCACTCCCGAGGTACCGCCTCGTAGTCCCAAATCATAAATAAATTTCAACAAAGGGCACTCCCGAGGTACCACATCGTAGTCCCAAATCATAAATAAATTCACAATCTTTCCTTATATCACCGCGGGAACCTTCACATTTAGTTATAAAAATCATTTTTCCCGAAATAGCATCCCGCGTTTACAAATTAAGTCAAATAATACATCACGGAGAATACAAGAATTTACAAATTTCGAAAAAATAAAATAACAAAAGGCAAGTGCAACCATAGAGAAATATCAACCAAGGGCACTCTCGAGGTACCGCCTCGTTGTCCCAAATCATAAATAAATTTCAACAAAGGGCACTCCTGAGGTACCGCATCGTAGTCCCAAATCATAAATAAATTCACAATCTTTCCTTATATCATCGCGGGAACCTTTACATTTAGTTATAAAAATTATTTTTTCCGAAATAGCATCCCGCGTTTTAGCCACCCTTATCACACCGCATGGCTTCTAGTAGTTCCCCTACTAGCCACGCGTATCAAGCCCCCCTTATCTCACCGCATGCGTTTCAATACCCAGACCTTATACCACCGCATGCATATCAATATCATAATATATCACAATTCGCACCTCAAGTGCTCAAATATCATAGCATATTATAAATTACACATCAAGTGCTCAAATATCAAAACATATCACAAATTACACCTCAAGTGCTCGAATATTACAACATATCGCAAATTGTACCTCAAGTGCTCAAATATTACAACATATCACAAATTGCACATCAAGTGCTCAGATATTACAACATATCAAAAATTACACATCAAGTGCTCAAATATTACAACTTGCGACAGGAATCAATAATATATTATTTTTCACAATAAGGATCCCATGCCTCGACCATAATGTGCACAAAATCTTAACAAAATATTCGGGAGTGAACAACTCAACAAAATAATATTTCACAATTTAACACTTTGCCTCAGTATGATTTACGACCTTTATAACTCAATACCAATTTCAACAACATGAACTGGAAACTAATTCATCAAGGAACAACACCTTCTTTGATCCAAATGTTTGGCAAATAGATTAATGCCTCCTTTAAACTTACATAATAAATTATTTGCAAATGAATAACACATAATGAAATTATCTCCAGGAAATATCAACTCAACAAAAACACGGGATTCACATAAAAATCAAAGTGGAAATCACACCAAATTATCATATAAAAATAAATTCAACAAACAAGGATTTATGCATGACAAATAAAAGATTTACTATGTTCCAACAATTTTTCAATTTAATACATAAGGGCATCTATGAATTTCAACCAATATAATTTACACATATAAACCAAGTATGTACTCATCATCTCGCGTACATGGTTTCAATTATACAATTTCCACATCAGACTCAATGCCTAAGGGGTAATTTTCCTCACTCAAGGTTAGGCAAGATACTTACCTCGACGAAACTAAACTGATACTTTAAATGATCTTCGCGAGTGAAGCCACCTCCAGACTGCTCAAATCTGAAATTCGCCCCTTCATAATACTTACGATGGTCCACCACACTAAACAAATTTCAATGTACAACAATGCAATACAATTGCGCCAATATTAGCAAGATTTCTATACTTTAAGTCATCTAGACATTTTATCAAACATCTAATGTGCATATGTTTCTACAACCTCCTTCAATGGAATTTCTTCACCTAACAATCACCTTCCACACAAATGATTGATCTCACAATCGTCTCTGGGTCATCCACAACTTTCCTTAGCACATGCATTCCCAACAATTCACTCCCACCCTATAAATCTTATCAATTAATTCATTTTACAATACCAACACACTTAGGTTGGGCACTTATTGCTTCCAATTACCATCCCATAAGTCCTAACACATATTTCGTACATAAATAATCACCATGAATTAGTTAGAGGTAGTAGACATACCTATTGTAGACCAAATCCTGAAAGACAACTTTTGGGGTGTTCTTGAGATTTTGAAGAAATCATATGGAATCCAATCAAAACATTGTAACTAGAGATTGAGAAGTGAAATCATCATAAAACACACGTAAAACTCACCTTAGGTGTGTATTGGAAGCCTTGGTCGGATGGGTGATGGAGAGAAAGCCCTAGTCTTGAAGAAATGACTTAGACCCTCTCTTTACCCGTCCTTGGGGTTATTTAATGGGCTCCTACGTGCACTGCCGCACACCTGGGCAAGTGTCCGCAACAATTATTGTGAATTGTTTAGAAATTTAGTTGCTAAAAATATTTATCATTTACTCTATGAGTTCTATCTTTATTGTTTCATTGAAGAAACGTTTGATTTAAAAAATATTAAAATGGGTAATTAAGTTAAATGATTATGGTTGGCTTGCCTGATAGTGGTGTCCGGCGCCATCACGGCCTTAATGGATTTTGGGTCGTGACAACATGGTATCAGAGCACTAGGTTCACTTAGGTCTCACAAGTCATGAGCAAGTCTAGTAGAGTCTTGCGGATCGGTACGGAGACGTCTGTACTTATCTTCGAGAGGCTATATGGCTGTTAGGAATACTTCCCTTTTTGATTCCTCATCATGCGATTCGATTCCTTTGAGGCTTATGTCTATATTTTATTCCTATTCAATCTTATGCGACTTGAAGCGTTTGTTATAAATTGGGGATCGATAAAAATTTTAATGGTACTACAGATGTAGTGCAGGTGCTTCTCACTGCGTAATTAATTGGGCTATTGTCGTCGCCTTGCGGAAGGCCGCTCTATCATTTCAGTTCAGTATCAGTACTACCTAAGGTTTTGAGATTTGGCATTGATTGTTATGACGACTTGTGCGTTGTTATCGCACAGTGTTTATGAAATGGTAGGATGACTGTCTATGTGTCAGGGCAGTAAATGACTTGAAAGAATATTTTTCCCAGTACATGATTTAGAGGTTCCATGTTTTATTTCCAGCGGAGAAAAGGTAATCGGACTATGAATGTTCAGGTTTGGGGTTGATGTGGTAACGAAGCTTGATATTTTCATGCGTGGTAGAGTTCTCAATTGTGATGTGGTGTCATCGCCTTGTTAAATGCGTTAAGGTTTGCCGGTGTTATGGTTTTCTTCAACTCTCCTTCATAGTGGGGTGTTAGGAATTGGTGTAGGGAAAGCAGTTGTTAGAGATCGCGGTGTGCAGTGGTTCAGAATCGAAGAGGTATTCCTAGTATTGATGGCTCGAGAAGGATGATCCTCGGAAAGGTTTAAAGTTGGTAACGATTTATTGGTTCAAATGCTACAGAGATGGATTTTGAGTTAAGGCAACAACTGGGCAACGAAGGATGAGGAAGGACATGTGGAAGGTGCCTTGCAGTGGTTAGGTTCCGAAAAGGCCAAGTGTAAGAAAATAGAAGCAGAGTGTAAGAAAACAGAAGTNTTTTCTCAGTACATGATTCAGAGGTTCCATGTTTTAATTCCAGCGAAGAAAAGGCAATCGGACTATGAATGTTCAGGTTTGGGATTGATGGAGTAACGAAGCTTTATATTTTCGAGTGTGGTAGAATTCTCAATTTTGATGTGGTGTCATCGCCTTGTAAAATGAGTTAAGGTTCGCTGGTGTTATGGTTTTCTTCAACTCGCCTTCATGACGGGGTGTTAGGAATTGGTATAGGGGAAGCAATCTTTAGAGATTGCGGTGTGCAGTGATTCAAGAACAAAGCAGCGTTTCTAGCATTATTGTCTTAAGAAGGATGATCGTAGAAAGGTTTAAAGCTAGTAACGAGCTATTGGTTCAAGTGCTATAGAGACGGATTTTGAGTTAAGGCAACAACTGGGCAACGAAGGATGAGGAAGGACATGTGGAAGGTGCCTTGCAGTGGTTAGGTTCCGAAAAGGCCAAGTGTAAGAAAATAGAAGCAGAGTGTAAGAAAACAGAAGTCGAGTAGTTGCTTAAAGGAGAGGGTTTGACCAAAGTGGGAGAGTGACAAGGTAGCATATGGATTACATGGTAGGATAATTACACGTCTTGAGGAAAATTTGGAGTGATTTGGGATTTAGGATGGACAGTGACTAGGTCTACGGACTTAAGTTGTAATATTAGCTGCTATATTGAGGAAGATTGGATACAACATGAGGGAGTTGCTTAATATGAAGAAGGATGCAACATGACTTTGGGGTTAGAATGTATCTTTGCACCTTTAGTTCAATCAACGGGGAGTGAAAGGACTTGTCCAGTTGGTAAACGAGCACGGGCTCAGGATGGTTTGTTGGTTTAGTGGTAATAGTACTCGGTGCAGCATTGTTAGAGGATGTCAGCATGGAATTTCCACAGGTGGATATCTCTTGTGAGCGGGTTAGCAGTTACGCGGTGTGGATGGAGCTTCTACGAAGAATTTTACTTGTTACTCGGTAAGAGGTTGAATAGGTAATTATGGCTGATGGTCCAGAATGTTCGAGGAAAGCTTAACAAAGGGATTTTGAGAATTTGGCGGTTAACAGCGCGGGATCATGGTAATTGAGGAGGAGGAATAGTTGTGGGATCGTTATTATATAATGGTATCTTAAAGCTAAGTGGGAGAGCCCCACCATCTACAATTGGATTGCATGGTTGTTTATTTGTGAGGTTTTTAGTTATCGGTGTATTGATGGATCATTTCAACTAAGGAAAGAAAACATCAGTGGTAATTTGGGCAAAGGATTTGGGGAATGTGTGTCATATTTGGCCTTATCGATTCATATTCAGGATTTGGGAAGACTCAGAATCTATGCTTCGTGTTGATGTGATGTACAAGGAAGGTTATTCGGTCGAGTGCTTCTTCGAGAGAGTGTTCAACTGCTAGCAGAGCCTTGGAGTTTAATCATATTTGGGGACAGGTCGGAATGTGTGACTCTCAACAATGATCCTAGTGGATTCAACAGTTAAAGTGCGGTGCCTAAGGATCTCAAGTCCGTAGTATAGTTTAGTGTAGAACTTTTGCAGCAAATTATGAAACTGGATTTGGAGTACTCTGCGTTATCTTCAGGTTGTGGTGTAGCATTGGAGAAATGGAAGAAAAATAACTTTGGATTTATAAAAGAAGTATCATAATGGGTATACTAGTTGAAGATATAAAAGTGCGCACAAGAAGGGGTATAAGATGATTCGTGGGTTTTGAGACAGCGTGGTCTCGTGAAATAAGGTCACTCGGGATGAGTGCGGATGTAGGATTCGTGATGTAATGAATGGAGCTATTATTATTTCTAAGGCAAGTTAAGAATAAATTGGGAAAAGACGGGTCGTCTAACAAATTGTTGAATTGGCATGATGGTGGCAATGATCAGTTCCTTCAGTGCATTGAGTTATGCATGTGAATTGTGGCAGTTCATGCGAGGCTTGACGGCCATTGTAATTGATTTTATTTGGAGGAATTCAAGTATTATGGCATGTTATGTGTAGAGGGATCCCGGAAGAGTTATGGTGGTTTAGACCACTACTTGAGGCCGGTATTTTCTGTGGATATGGGAATTCAGTCACGTGTTGCAATGGTTCTCTTGAAATGAGTTAAGAAGAAGGTTTCTATATGATGAAGTGTTTACCCTATTAGTGATTCGGGAGTTATGATGGAATTCTTGTACTCATGCGCATTTGCGTGATTAAGTGCAATAAGTAGCATGGGATTCGAAAGTTGAGGATTCAAGATTTCGGTTCGGTGTTGACAAGGATGTCATATGCTCGGATGAGCAGGAAAAGGATTTAGATGTTTAAAGTAAGATAGTATTGTTTTCAGCGTCACCTAAGGTCGATGTCATGTGTAATAGACCTTGTGTATTTATTTGTGGATTCTTGATATGTTTTACAGCATTAATGTGACCGCTGGCATAGATGTGCAGATTTGTTACCTGCTGCAGAAGGTCGTGGAAGCATGTCCCACGAAAATATTGTGTAAGAGTGGCATGTAATCACTTGATTGAGTGAAGATTGAAACCAAGTATGAAGATTGTGGTAATATCGCCCATTCGAGAATTTATGCCTAGAGGGCGCTCGGTTCATTTTGTTGTGGACTGTGGAAGTTTGTTCCGGTTATGATGGCTATTCTTGTGTGTTATGGAAAACAAGGTTATTATGGATCCTTGAAAGGTTATTAGCCTAGTACGGTGCGACCAGAATCGGCTTGAGGTCTATGGATGGATTTAAATATGAACACGTGCTCTATATCAGGCCGGATGTGTTCATTTCAGCATAAGCGCTCCCTATGAAGGAATATTCAGACGTTGGATGTCGTTTCGTCGTCGGTTATTTCATATAATACTATATTGTGGCATGTGAGTTATGAAAAGGCTTGATAAATTTCTTATGTGGTAAGGTTCCGCGTAGCGATGGTGTTATGTGAGCATGATGACTGTCCAGATTCAGATCATATATCGCACCCTAGTTGTGCTTGCGTTTTGTAGCGTATGGCGTTGTCGGTCCTTCCAGGGATGGTATTATGCACTTGGCGTGCTTGTGTCCGATATTCGGATATATAGTAGTAATGAGCATTCTAGCTCGGTAAGTATTTCCTTATAGATTCTTTTTGTGCAGATCAGGTGGCACGCTACCACGGGTATGTTGTTTGGATCGGGTTGCATGCCGCAATAGTGTGATGTTGAGTACAGTCCCCTATATTCTATTTTGTGTGTTTGGTGTCCCATTCTCTAAGGAAGGTTCATGATACCTTTTCAGTTGTCTAATTAGTCATGTGGGTTGAGTAATCCTTTCCATAGATCATTTTCCTTATGTAACGCAATCGAGTCCGTAGCTTATTAGATCATTGTGGCGTCATATGAGGCTTTTTGCCATATCTGAGGTGGCTTATTGCCTGAATAGCTCATGCTGGGGGAGACGAGATTATTGGATCCAGGATCAGTGCGATCGGATTACATGAATTATAATAAAGAGCAAATACCATTATTTGGTCCATAATGAGGCAATGGTTCTTGTCAGAAGGAGAAACTCAATAATTTGTTGAATCGGCAGTTGGTTACGAATTTTCTATACATTTCTTCCATCGTGGAAGCATTTCAAGAGTTGGAACAGGACTCATATGTATCATGAGGTGTGTTGTGAACATCAAATTCATGGAATCTCGGCTATTGTTATCGGGGATATTATTATAGGCATGTGAATGGTGCGGTGCATGGTCTAAATTCAACCAAGGTATGCAATCATGTATTGGTACATCGTGTAATGATTGATACGGTGTTCGTAGGTTAGAAACAAGCATGGTGGAAAATTCTGGATGCTAGGATTGGGCTCTAAGGCTTAATTGCCTAAATAAAGGGAAGAATCTTCAGATTGGCTCGAGCTAAGGTGCTTAACTGGGTGTGGTAGCACGGTTAGGTGCACCAGATGTTAAATAGTGATTTTGGACAACTCCGGAACAGTCCTTAGCACGTTCGAGGACGAACGTCTATTTAAGTGGGAGAGAATGTAATGACCCAACCAGTCGTTTTGACTATTAGAACCCCGTTCCCCTAAATAAGACTCCCCGTATGTGCTTTTATTAATTTATGACTTGCGGGGATAGTTGGTTCGAGATTTGGAAGTGTTTGAGTTGAAATCGGAATACTTGGTTCCTTAAGTTGACTTTAAAAGGCCAAGTTTGACTTTGGTCAACATTTTGAGAAAACGACCCCGGAGTCGAAATTTGACGATTTTAATAGGTTCGTATGATGACTTCGGACTTGGGCGCATGTTCGAATCGGGTTTTGGAGTACCTGGGAGCGTTTTGGCAATTAATAGTGAAAATCAACTATTTGAAGGTTTAAAGTTCTTTAAATTTGGTTTGGAGTAGGTTTTTGAGTAATTGAAGTCCGTTTGGAATTCCGAGTTTGGGAATAGTTTCGCATAGTGATTTAGACTTGCACGCAAATTTTGTGTCATTCCGAGTAGTTTAAGTATGTTTCGGCGCATTGGAAGTAAATTGAAGAACTTGAAGTTCTTAAGTTTAAATCAACTTGAGTTGGGGTGCGATTCATGGTTTTAGTGTTGTTTGATATGAGTTGAGGCCTCGAACAGGTACGTGTTATGTTATGGGACTGGTTGGTGTGATTGGACGGGGTCCCGGGGGCCCCGGGTGTGTTTCGGGATTGTCTCGGGCCATTTTCCTTGGTTTCATGACTGCTGGTTTCTGGTGTCTGTGGCATGCACTGCGATCACAAAGAGGCATACGCGATCGCGTAAGGTAAGTGGAGCGAGTAAAAAATTGTTCTTCACATTCGCGGTCATATGTATGTGATTGCGTACTTTCCTGGACTGGACCATCGTGTTCGCGAGTGGGGCTATGCGTTCGCGTAGAGTTGTTTGGGGGCGGTTGTGAAATGTTCTATGCGGTCGCGATAGTGGACTTGCGATCGTTGTGCAGGGGGTAGTTGTGCTATGGGAACACGACTGTTGTAATGCGTTCGCGAAGAAGGAATGAGGGATGGCCTGATGCTACGCGTTTGCTCATCGCGATCGCGTGAGGAGGAATGCGATCATGAAGTGTTGGGTTATAGAACGTCGCATTCGCGTGGTCTGGTGTGCGGTTGCGTAGAGGAAAAATATGGAGGTAGTGTGCTTAGCCTTCGCGATCGCGAAGGAACTCCCGCGATCGCGAAGAAGGGTGAACCTGGACTGGACAGAACGTTTTAAAAACGGGGTTTGAGTTCATTTCATCCATTTTTTCACACGACTTGGACGATTTTGGAGCTTTTGAGGAGGGGATTTCACAATCAATCATGATGTAAGTGATTCCTACTGGTTGTGAGTTAAATACAAGGTTTATACATGGATTTAGACATGAAAATTTATAGAAATTTAGAGTTTTGAAGAAAAACCTAGAAATTGGTATTTTTTATTTTTCATCATGAAAATGATTATGGAATTGGGTAGATATTATATATTTGAGTTCTTGAGATTATGGGTAATGCTTTCTTCCGAAAATTTCCGGAATCTGGGCACGTGGGCCCGCTGTGAATTTTAGAAATTTTACCGTTTTGGTGAGGGTAATTTATTTAATTGCCTAAATTAGAATGTATTGTACTTGTATTAATTATTTTGTATAATATTTGGATAGCTTCGGATTTTCGGCACCGAATTGTGTATTTAGCGCGACGTGGTAATCGAAAAGTGGACTTTGAGACAACGTAAGTTTCTTGTCTAATCTTGTGAGGGGAAAATTACCCCACAGGTAATTAAATTAATAATTGTTGCTAATTGTTGCGGGCTACGTACGCACGAGGTGACGAGAGTCTGTGCATAACTACTATTAATGCTAAAGTCCGGGTAGCTTAGGACACAAAGCATGAATTACTTATGCAAATTGTATTCTTTGTTTGATATATATATATGTATGTATATATATATATATATATGTATG